>OY755083.1:29452576-29752015 GCA_963576655.1 Gastrophysa polygoni
ACATATAAAGTTCAAACAAATGAGCCTGGACATGGCTCGTGGTTTGATAATAATCTAAGGTATATGCGAGATCAACTTCAGTTTCTTGGTGAGGTCTGTAGGCAATATAATCGTCCTGCTGACATTCAGGAGTATAAATCTTTGAAAAAAAAAACATATAACAAGGCGATTAAAACAGCTAAAATAGTCCACAATAATAGCATAATCTTATCAGCTAAAAATCCAGTAAAAGCAATATGGAAAATCATAAATAAATCTAGAAATGTAGACACTCACGAGGAAATTAGCTCACTTATCTCACCTTCTGACTTCAATGACTATTTTCGCAGCATTGCACAGAATCTCGCAAGCAAAATAGATCCAAGCAAACACAGTCCTCTGCAGAATCTTGAAAACATTTCTTCACTCAATGTTTTCAACTTTTCTGTTTCCCTAAATGAAGTTCGTGACATCATAAATAACATTAAAAATAAAGCTAGCTGTGATATATATGGTCTGAGCATCAAATTAATTAAATCTATTAGAAACTTAATACTCAGTCCTCTAACTAAATTAATTAATTGTTGTCAGAATGTCTTTCCTGACATCCTAAAGAAGGCTCTTGTTGTGCCTGTTTATAAAAAGGGTGACAAAAAAGAGGCCAATAATTACAGGCCCATCTCTTTGCTGCCGGTATTATCTAAAATTGTTGAGAAATGCATGGCACTGAGGTTGGCGAAGTTCTTTGAGGAGAATGGGTGCTTTACGGAAAGTCAGTTTGGTTTTCGAGAGGGCAGGAGTACTACAATGGGCATAATAAATCTCATTGCGGGTATTCTTGACTCTTTTGATAATCTCCAGTTCAATGCTGTCCTTTTCTGTGACTTGAGTAAAGCATTCGACTGCGTGTCCCATGAACTCTTGCTGAGTAAGCTAGCTCGCTATAACTTTAGTGCAGATAGTATCAAACTTGTCGATTCCTATCTACAGAATAGATCCCAATCTGTCAGGGTGGGTGGGGTGTGCTCTGAGGAGAGGGTTGTGAACATAGGTGTGCCACAAGAATCTGTCCTAGGGCCGATTCTATTCTTAATCTATGTGAATGATCTTCCTTCAAACAGTATTAGAGAAAGATACACATTCTTTGCGGATGACACCACCGTCTTCCTGTCAGCGGAATCTGTTGATCAGGCTGTTGTAGAGCTTGAAGCCATGCAGGCAAGAGTGAAGGACTGGTTTAACGCAAATAAGCTCCTCATGAACGAAGACAAAACAGAGAAATTGGTTTTCACCCTGAGAGATTCCAGTAACGTTAATGAAAATGTGGAGAGTGTCCGATTCCTTGAAGTGTACATTGACCCCACTCTCAGATGGAATGTGCATATTAACCAGGTTTCATCAAGGCTCAGCAGGGCACTTTTTGTCCTACGAAACCTATCCCAGAATGTCTCAGAAAATGTTATGAAAACATCGTACCATGCTATATTCCACTGTGTAATGACATATGGTATTTTGGTCTGGGGTTACTCCCCTCTTGTGGCCAGACTTTTTGGGTTACAGAGACGAGCTATTCGAATCATGGCGGGTCTGAGTTTCAGGGGGGACTGCAGACATGCATTTAAACATTTCAATATACTAACCCTACCATCTCATTACATACTAGAAAATCTGATGTATGTGAAGGACAATGAAGATAAATTCAGAGAGCATACTGGGGTCCACGACTATGATACAAGACAAAAAAAACTTGCTCATCCCAGCTTATCATAGGTTGAAAAGGTGTCAGGATGGCCCAGGCTATCTATCCATGAAATTTTTCAATACTCTACCAAATTTCCTAAAGAGCTTGGAACGAGATAAATTCAAGAATAAAGTTAAGCAGATTTTATATCTAAATTGTTTTTACTCACATGAAGAATTCCTCACACACAAATTTTAATATTTTTTAATACTTTCTGCTCTTAAACAAACATTTTAGTCTAATCTTATTTTTATTATATAATTGGTTTGTAGCTCCATTATATTGTGCCTACAGTCAAGCTTGCAATGTGCTCATGAATTTTGACAAATATGTAAGATTTAAATTTCGCAGATACTTAGCTCAAGCTCCTTGTTTTTATGAATGTATACTAACTTGATTACTATAGTTTCCTGTTTTTCTTTTTTTTTCTGACGAGTGTAAATACCTATGTTTAATGACATGAAATATATTGAGTATTGAGTATTGAGATGATTCATTGATAAAACGCACACGTATCCATTATTGATTACTCACTAAGTAGGTTCACAATTTAGCCACCAGAGGTCGTCCACACTTTTGGATTAGCGAATAGTCAAGATAAGCCCCAAATTTGCCAATCTTAGGTTCCACTTAACCTCACTCTTGGTCACCTTGGTTTGACAATTACATTTGACATTACGTTTGATCATGTCAGGGCCGGTTTATCAAGTTCCAGATTTATCTGCTAGTTATGTACTTGTCAGATATGAGTAACCTGCAGATATAGTTTGAGTTTGGTTTTTCCAATACTTTTTATCCAATAGTTTGTTAACTGACAGGTGAGGTATGTTGGCAATAGTGATAAATAAATATAATGGACTTGATTGGTTGATTGTTTCCACCCACCAATAGAAAGTCTGTTCAAAATGACAATGTTTTATAACCTTTGAAAATATGTATTGCTGTTGTTTTGTTTGGTTCTGGGCCGGTTTATCGAGTTCCAGATCAATATACTTTTGAATAGAAGATGGATTTTGTGGAGGATTACATATTCGACAGTGATGAAGACTTTTATATTGGGGAAGTTATTCAACACGAACGGAGGCCTTATATCGTAAGGGAAAGAGTTGATAATTTCGAGAAATAAGATGACCATGATTTTCATGCAATAATAGAAATATTGAACAACTACATCAAAACATCCAAAACACAACACTTCATTTAAGTTTATCTATGAACAACACTTCCACAAGTGTGTCGTCTGACGTTTTGTCACGTTCTGTGATATTTTCGTGAGCTATCCTCTAGTTATCTACTTATCCACCAGTTGAAACTTCTAGATAGTTATCGGGTAGTTTAACTGCCAGATGAGAGTTATCCTGTCATTGATAAACTCACCTTCTCATTATAACTGACAGTTAGGCATTATCTCACAGATAATTTGTGATTGATAAACCGGCCCTTAATGTTGAAAATTTATTTTATTTTTTTGTCTCTTCGTAATAGTTGAGCAACGAAATGACACGTAGAATATTCGAAGATGACGACGACCTGGACAAGTTAAATTTAATTCTTTATGGTGTGCCCAGACAAATGTACGAGATGGTAGATTATTTTCATACCTTTGACGAGCTTACATTTTTTCGCCGATTTAGAGTAACCAAATCTATTGCTCTCTTTTTACCTGATTGAGACTGAAATTGGGTATCCCTATGATGCGTAAGTATGTACATTTATATTGCAAGAACTAGAATATTTTGGTGTTGAAAGTGGCTCATTCAATTTTTTATTCTAATTTTCAGCAATAATAGTGTTGCTCCTATGAATCAGCTGTTATAGTTTCTGAGACTGTGTGCAACAGGGTCTCATCTTTCATATATTGGAGATTTTGCCGGTGCTCATTTGTCAACTGTCTCTAGGCATACCAAGAGAGTGGCTAGAGCTTTAGCTCGTCTAAGCCAGAGATTTATTCAAATGCCAAACACTCATGAAGATATAGCCATTACTCAGCATGAATTTTATCAAATAAGTAGATTTCCGAGAGTCATTGGAGCAGTGGATGGAAGCCATATTAAAATCAAATCGCCAGGTATTACTTTTTCTAGTATTGTGCTCTTGGTAAACCTAATAATTGATTTTATTAATTTATTTTCAACACTTTGTCCAAGATAAGCAGGGCTAGTATGGGTATATCGGAAACTACGAGAGATACCGATTTGGTTAAATAGGAAAAAAGTTGCGCGAGTGAAGGAACAACAATGACTTGTGAAAATCTCTAAAATACTTTTTCGTTTTTGAGTTATTTTCAACAAACTGAATTTCCGAATTTTCAATTTTATTTTTTCCTGGCGAAGAAATAATAAAGTTACGACTGAAATGAAGAACAGTTTCATACACTGAAATGGCTATCAAGTCGTACTATGTATCTTATCAACGTTCTGATGTTCGAAGAAGTTTTTGATCTGAGCATTTGTTCATCTTATCTGTGCATCTTATTTCTTTACTGTGTTGTTCTCAAATTATGGATCATTATTATTTTACTGACGATTTCTATACATTCTATCTATTGTACAAGTCTCATGAAATAAATATTTAATTACTTACTTATCTCATCTTGGACACAGTCGACACATTCCTAGTACTTTTTATGAGGAATGCATCTCCATGAGAAATTCATTACCCACTACAAGTACTCGTAGATTCTGACCAGGAATAAATGAAGATAACAACTTTTGTTATATAATAATAATAATAATAATGATAATAATAATAATAATAATAATAATGATAATAATAATAATATTAATAATAATAATAATAACGTCTTTATTCGTGTAAGAAAAGGCGGAATTCAGTCACCCCCTTCCAAGGAAGAAGGCAACTGCTCTTCCATCCAACCCAAGAAAGCGGCAACATTAGGTTTACATTCATTAAAATACATAGAAGTCAGAGTGAATAAAAATATTATTTTATGTTATGTCGGACATCTATGGTATAGTATGCGTACTTCAACACACTTTTCGTGGTAATTGGAAAAAAAAAATCATTGTACCTAAATAGATCATAAAGAAGAAAAGAAATCATATGAGTGAGTTAATAAGAGTTCTGACACAATAATATGATATAATGAAACAAAATACGAATAATAGATAGGGTACAAATTCATCGTTATATCGGGATAACGTACAAATGAATCGGAGAAGGAAATCGAAGGACAGATGCAAATTATATTTTTCAATATAGGATTATCACTGGGCGAGATGATGGCTCAACTACCTATATAAAAAAGTGAATTTACCTTCTGAAATGTATTTTCTCAATTCAGATTTGAAGTGGCGCTAATCCATGGTTTTCAGTGATTCAGGAAGTGCATTATATATTTTTGTGATCGTAAAGGAGAAAGAACGTTCATAAAGGTCAGTGTTATGCATCGGTGGAGTGAGAAGTGAACGCAACCTGGTGTTGATAGAGTAAACCATTTGCCTGAAAACAATTGTATCAAACAAATATGACGGTGTCTTGTTGAGAATTATTCTATGATAAAAGTAGCTGGTGTGTAAAAGCCATCTTTGATTCATGGATAGCCAATTATTTTCGGTGATTTTCTGCGAAATGGAATTGCGCCTCCTTACACCATAATTTAGTATTGCGCAGGCATTTTGAACTTGCTGATTACGATTTTGATCCTTTTTCGTCAAACAGGGGTAATACACAAGGCGTGCATAATTAAAATTGCTCAGTACTACCGCGTCACATAAAGTTCTTTCAGTTTTTGTGTTTACAATCTTGGAGACATTATAAATCAATTTCAGATTACAGTATGCTCTTTTCACACAGTTGGAAACATGTTTGCTGAATCTCAATTCACTATCCATGATGAGGCCAAGGTTCCTTGCTGAATCCACAATTTCTGAAGGTTGATTGATATTTCCGAGTTTTCCTTGCACTGATTTCTATAATTTTTGTTGCCGAATATCAACAGGTGTGATTTAGTAGGGTTGATTTCCAAGCAATGGTCTTTAGAAACTTTATTCAGAGTATCTAGATCTGCTTTGATTGCCATGCTAGCAGCTTGGAGATCCGCGTGGTTGAAAGAATGATATATCTGAGTGTCATCCGCATAATAATGGGAGGGACTGTTTCCCATGAACGAAGGAAAATGTGAAGTGTATAAGGTGAAAAGAAGGGGTCCCAGTATGGATCCTTGCGGTACACCACTGCTAATAGTTCAAATTTCTGATAATATATCATCGATCTTGACTGCTTGCGATCTATTTGAAAGATAGTTTTTTATCATCTCACAGGCACTATTAGTGAACCCAATGTGATGTAGAATGGCTATAAGCAACCGGTGATTGATACGATCGAACGCTACAGAATAGTCCAACAGTACAAGTATTGATAATTTATTTTCATCAATAGCAGTGAAAAGGTCATCTCGGTTACCTTCGAAAGAGCTGAAGAACAGCTATATTGTGGCCTGAACCCTGATTGATTTGCAGGTAGAATACTGAAGCTATCGAGATAGTCTCTGATTTGTAAGTTCAAGATTTTTTCAAGTAACTTCGACATGACAGGCAATATACTTATAGGCCTCAAATCTTTCAGCTCTTTTGGATTTTTCAGTTTAGGAAGTGGTTGCACGTGTGCTACTTTCCAGTTGTCAGGAAAATACGATTGCTCGATACAAGAATTTATAATGTGGGTCAAATATATAAATATATGAGGGCAACAAAACAGTAACATCTTCATATTTATACTATCAGCTCCTTTGGCGTTAGACTTTATAGTGAGAAATTGTTCTTTCACTGTTTCGATACTCCACGTTTTGAAATAAAATGTGCCTGAGCCGGGCCTAATGTTATCGTAGAAATTGAAAGCAGTCTCACTGGGTAAATTGTTCTGTTGTGAAGCACTCACAAAATATTTATTAATTACATCTCTATCAGATAGCTCAGGAGGTGAGGTGGGATTATTGTTTTGCTGCTTAAAGTTCAGGTTCAAAGTTCTCAACATGGTTTTCGAATTTTTATTAACGCGAACGACATTTCGAAAATATGCTTTTTTTTTCGTTATTTACGGATGAGTTACAGAAGTTCCTCATCTGCTTATATGCAGCCTAATTAGCTTCACTTCTATCCCTCTTGAATTGAGCCAAGGCTTTATCTTTTGAATTGATAATCTCTTTCAGATTGGGTGAAAGCCAGGGAGCATATTTTTTTGTTATCCGAGCTGTGATCATCGGAGCATGTCTATCAAAAAGATCTGATATCAAATTACTGAAGATTGGAACCTTTTCTTTGATATTATTCCGATAAAAAATTCGATCAAAATCAGTACTCTCAAAATCTCTCTGGAATGAGTCTTTATTTATATTTTCAAAATTTCTATACGAGTGAAATACTGGTTCAGGCCTATATACCTGCAGATCTATGGAACAACTTACAAAATAATGGTCAGACAGATTTAGTAGGTCGAACACCTTACATTCTTTGGCATCTAGGTGCTCAGAGCAGATGAACAAATCCAAGAGCGAGGCACTGTTCAGCCCAACTCTTGTTGGTTCATTAACTACTTGGTTCAATCCAAAACTGTTCAAGATTGTGCAGAAAGATTTGAAGCTGTTTGTTGAGGAATTAAAAAAAAAATCAATATCAAAATCTCCCGCGCAAAAGATGTTATCAAACTTGAGAACTGATTCACTCAAAAACGTCAAGGAATTCTTGAACTTGCAGTTGAGGAGGTCTGTACAGAACACCAATGCAATTAGTTGTGTCATTCAGTGTGAAGGATAACCATATAGCTCCTCAACACCATTAGAAACATTATTATTATTCAGCAAAACACAGTTGAAAGTTGATTTGATATACAATATGACACCTTCTCCTCTACCTTGAGATCTATCTTTTCTGAACATCCTGTATCCATTCAGATGGATCATATCATCATGAATATCGTCGTGTAGCCAACTTCCGCTGATAAGTATAATATCATACTCGTTATTTCTGATGTATTCACTAAACACCAAAAATTTAGGCAAAATACACCAAATATTGAATATTCCAAAATTCAAGGTGGACATCACTGATATCGGAAACCTTCGACCATGAAACAAATAGACCCAGCAACTCATTCATAAAACGCTCAGAATTGCAGACATCACTTGGTCGTTCGGGGAGAGTGCAGCGAGAGGGGTGTCCACGTGGACAAAATGGCAACAGCGCGCCACCGTTCACAGATATCGATGCCAGTGGCGTGTAAATCTACTATCTTTAAAATTTCACTCACAAAAAGTTGAATCTTTTTTTTAATTAGTACTGATTTCGAGTTTCGAGTCGAAATTAGTGTGTGCATGTGCCTTATACGCCTACGTAGAAACCAAATACAACACATCAAGAAATAAACTAATTCTCGAAGTGGAGTTAGTAGATTAGAGTAGGAAAACTCAAAGTCATCTCCACAATATTTAATGATGTGGTTTGCTTAATTGTAAATGGTGAGACATGTTTCGGGCATATATATGTCCATCTTCAATCTCAACAATCGGCATAAATCTACAAGAAGTTAAGTAAGGTGAGAAAAATTATTTTTGCTTGAGGCGTAGTAATAATCCTATAGAATATGTTTAACTCACATGGTTAGACTGAAGATGGACATATATATGTCCGAAACATGTCTAACCATTTACAATTAAGCCAACCACATCATTGAATATTGTGGAGATGACTTTGAATTTTCCTACTCCAAATAAACTAATCATTATAGAAATCAGTTTTTCAGTTATATCATGTTATTTATACTGCATCATGAACAGGTTGAACTCAATGACATGTATGCAGTGAAAAATTCATATTAATATAATATTCGAATGATAAATAAATTCATGATTCAAAATTCAATTCAATCTCTGAGGGATTCTAATATATTCAGAAGGGGGTGATCATTGTAACCGATTATTTTCATTGAAAATTTGATGGCTAACCACTTGCGCCTATATTCGAGAGACATTTCTGTTGTTTCAGCAAGTAACACATTGGTTGGAGTACTCTTCATGCAGCCCGTGATACACGAAGCGCTTGATAGTGTTCAATTGTTTGTTGATTTTTTGTTGTTTGGTATTATTAAATTTGAACCAAAGTCTAAATGAGATCTAATTAAGCCGATGTATGCCATCTCTAAGGTTTTGAGATCTGATCCCCACCATACTCTACTGAAGGATCTGATTACATTGATGCCTGTTTGGGCTTTACCTTTCATTTTCTCCTTTTGTGCATCTCAACTGAGATTTTTAGATAAAGAGACCCCTAAATATGTGGGATTATCTTTGAAGTTAATTATCAACCATATTTATCACATTTCGTCCTCTGATTATTAGAGTGATATCATCAGCATATTTCAGCAGAATAAAGTTTTCAGGAATTATGTCATACAGTGATTTCAAATATATATATTAAATGATAGCGGGGTGAGTGGAGAGCCTTGAGCTAGTCCTCGTGTTGCTTTTTTTGGGCCAATGAGACTTCTTCAGTTTTAATAAATAAATTCCTATGAAGTAATCGAAATATGAGGTTAGTTGATTCTAAGGGAATGTTATGTTTGATGAGGGTTTTGTATAATAAAAATATATTGACATGATCGTATGCTGACTTGATATCTAGGAATACTGCGATAACTGACTAATATTTAATGAAAGCTAACTGGACAAATCCCAGATAGGTAGCACAAATATTCTCAGAATATTCCTATGAGCTGCTAAAATGTCATCTTGTAGAATATTCCAAAGAATATTCATGCAATGTTCTCAGAATATAGTTAACATTCATCGATTATTCCGTGCGAATATTCTAATAATATTATGAAATTCTATTCATATAACCTCCTGAAATGGAATATTCCGAAATATTCATTGAATTTCTGTATGTAATATGCAAGAGATTGATCAGACTTTCACATGTGACCTACCAATTCACCGATAGTCAATTCCATGGTAGGTATACAAATCCGCATACCTCTTATTATCTTCTCGATCCCACCAGCCATTTTCCCTAGTGCGAATTTTTGCACGACGTTTGTTTATCACGTGTTGATTCATATCAAAGAAGAGTGGAAGAAACGAAGTGTTCGATCTGAATTCTGGCATTCTGTGTCTGTGGAGGGATTTAGTCTATTGTCATCTGTCATCTGTCATTGAATTCGTGTCGTATGTCGTATATCTGAGATGGTTGGAATATCTATGGATACAACGTGTATCGTGTATCTGTGTCTGTGATTCGTTTTTGATGTATGTGTTACGTATATTAAAAACATCCTAAAAGTTGAGTGCAATAATCAATCGAAATTCAGTTGTTTTTTGCAGGTAAGTAAAAATAGTATTCTTATTTTTATGCCCCGTTTGTCTGACAGAGCATTTCAACATTTTATCATAGCAGAATACCTAACCTAACTTTGTTTTGTTGGGAAATTGTGTTTTCATAATTTTGATGCTTTGTTGTATTTTATTATTCGAGGTAGAATAGATCAAATTCAGCTCATCACTATACTTTCGTTTCTTGTTGAAGCATAATCCAGAAAGTTGGCAGTATGTCACGATAGTATTCTTCGAACTTTTATAAAAAAGTAAAAACCCAAACAGACATGAGTCTTAGCTATCCCATCCCTCCAGTTGCTTCTTGTTAAGAGATAGTTGGGGAAGAAGTTCCCAAAGATGTTGAAATGGAGTTGACTGAATGTAATTCAATTCATATTCCAAAACTGGTGTATGAATAAATTAATCAAATCTCATCATTTAGAACTGAAGTTCCTATGACTGTTATGTTCTTCATTTCTCTCAAAAATCTCAAATTTCAAATCTATTGTAGTGAATAGAATCCAAATTTGAATTTTGGACTATTGAAATTTCATAGAATAGAGCTCTCGGTTTCAAATTTTTCTGACATAGTTTCCAATATTCATGAATGGGTGATTCAGTGATACTGAACTGATCTTAATCAACAAAAGTAGACTAATGAGGATTGTGTGGAAACTAGTGGAAAAAAAATAAGCTGGTCATAATTTTTCACTATCATCTTGCATATTGACATTTGTTTGTAGAAGCTGTGATGACCACCCACCAGAAATCCACAGGAGCAGAAGTAGAAGCTTCTGCAAAGCTGTGGTTGGTGAAGTGCAAAGAAAGAAGCGAAAAGAATGTTCAAATTTAATTGAAATACTTTTGTTTTTATTTTTTGATGAAATTTTTCAAATATATATAATAAAAATATCTACCCCTTTTAATTTCCCAATAACTTTCCCAATAATATTCTATAGACATTCTCAGAATATTTGGTAGATGTTCTCAGAAAATACTTGAGCATATTTAAGAAATGTTCATGGAATGTATAATTCATTCCAATGTTTAATGTTCATAGAATGTGCTCAGAATATGAAAGGAATATTCGAGAAACATTTTGTCAAGTTGCTATGAATATTCCATGAATATCGTCTAGTAGGTTCTGAGAATGTTCATGGAATGTGCAGCTCAGTCCACTTTGAATGTCCATACAATGTTCAAAGAATATATAAAGTATGTTGTGAAAATATTCTGAGAACATTCAAACATTCCAACATGTGCTTCTATGAATATTCTATGAATGTACTTGTGCTATCTGGGATGAGACTAAATATGCCAAATTTTCATTTGTGCCCATTCCTTTCCGAAAACCTGTTTGATATTTAGAGAATGCATTTTCATTTTCTATCTGCCATTCTATTCGATTCTTCATTATCTGCTCTAATATTTTACTGGCACAAGATGAAAGAGCAAGGGATCTGAAACTATCAGCCAACCCCGGATCTTTGTTAGGCTTTAAAAACGCTACTATCATTTGCTCTGTCCATTCTTGGGGAATTTCTCCTCCTTTGAGAGCTCTGTTATAGAATTCTATCAGTTTATGGAGTCCTATTTCCGGTAAGTGAGCTAACATTGGGTAGGATATTTCGTCCAAGCCCGGAGAAGTGTTTTTTCTATTATGAATAACGCTTTTCAGTTCTACCAACGTAATCTATTTTGATTCGTTCGTCATTGGGTTCAATTGAAAATCTGGTTGTATATAAATTGGTGTTGAAGAGTCGATTTTTTCATTGCTCAATTCCTTTGTAGGGTAGCTATTGTTTCCTCTCGAGTATTTTGCGTGATGAAACTTATCAACCGTCTTCCAAACGTAACTCGGATCAGAATTTCTATTCAGGGATAAACAAAAAGTTTGAAACTTTGTTTTTTTTTTAATTCTCAAATATTTTTTTTGTTTCTGCAATAACTTTTTTGTTTCTGCCAGGTAATTTTCAAGAGTGGAATCATTGCTGAATTTGTTCATTGCCCTTTTCCTTTCCTTGACTTTGTTAGTGCATTCTTCGTCCCACCAGGGGCATCGCACTCTTTCTGATAAATTGGAATAATTATTTATTTTATTTGTTGGAATGGTTTGGTTTGCTGAATTTATCATAAGTTGTTTGAAATCTTTGTACTCTTTGTTCCTGAATATCATATTGTATATAGTTGTAAATGTGTTTGGGTGTAAATCACCTTGTATCTGGTAGAGAGTTGTCAGTAAAAAAAAGTCAAACGAAAAGTGTCTTGTCTCGTCACTGATAATTATTATAAAAAAAGTATTAAAACCGGACATTCAAACGAAAGTAAACTACAGGCGACTATATAAGTGGTCCTTCGAGCTATCTACATAAAAATCAGTTCGTGGAAAGATGTCAAGATCTCTACCACTGAGAAGGAGTGAAAGGACAACAAAGGGAAAAATACCAGCTAGGTATATGACTTAAAGTGAAGTTGTCATAGAGGATATGACAGAAAGACAGGATGAAAAACTTTCGAGAAAGTCATCCAAGACAGAGTTCAAAACTAAGGCAGATTCGAAAATGAGTCTGTATGAACAAAATACACATTTCATATCAACAAACAAAACTAAAAATACTACCATGAGGCGGAAACAATTAGAATTAGAGGTAGAAAAAGCAAAGAGACTAGCTGAGATTGAGAAAAACATAGTTGAAAAGGAAATTGAATTGAAAAAGGCGGTGCTAGAAGAACAGTATCAATCTAGCGAGGTTTATTCTATCGATCATAAGGATAATGAAGATAATAAAACCGTTACTTCCAAGTCTTCTTACATACAACAGTGGGTGAATTCGGTAAATCCTGAGGCGAATATTTCATCTGCAGTGAATATTAAAAATAATGATCCTGTGTTGAATCGTGATATTAATACACTCCCAAAGTTGAAACTGAATCAATTTATGGCTAGATAATCATTCAACAAAGATCTTCCAGTTTTTTATGGAGAGCCTGGAGAGTGGATGACTTTCATCACGCAATACAAGGAGTCCACGAAATTTTGTGGTTTTTCTAATGCAGAAAATATTATACGCTTGCAAAAAAGCTTGAAAGGTAAAGCTAAAGACTCTGTCAATGCATTACTCAGCTTCACCCAAGAAGTTGATAAAATAATTGCGACGTTGGAGAAAAGATTCGGTAGATCGGAGACAATCATCCAAGATTTGATCGACGTGGCAGTGAAAATTCCCAGCTTGAAAGAGGATAAGATAGAAAACATCTTTCTCGGATAAAGTACAAAATTTAGCAGTCACTATCGACAGTTTGAAAGGTCAAGAATATCTTTGTAATCCTCAACTTTTGAATGATCTAACCAAGAAGCTGACTACAACATTGAAAATCGAATGGGGTAAAAGGATCATCGAAAGAAAAAAAGCCATGAAAGAAAATCCAGTCAATATTTTAGAATTTTCGCAATGGTTAGAGGAAATCAGTGATGCTGCTGTGTATTCATATGTCCCTGACCAAGAACAAGATCGGAAGAAGAAATATGTATGGACAACATCCCTGCCAAATGAAAAGATCATATATAGATGTAAATTCTGCAAGAAAGATGGTCATAAAGTAGAGAAATGCAATGACTTCAAGAAATTAGATACTGAAAACCGTTGGGATTGGGTTAGGAAAAATAATGTTTGCTTCAGCTGCTTAAATTCTTCACATCAAACAAAACTATGTCGTCAAAAGAAAAATTGTGGAATTAATGGCTGTATATTCAATCATAATCTTTTATTACACAAAGAGAATGAAAGCAATCCAACAGAACAAAATAATCACTGTGTCAATGGCTGTGAAAAAAATGAGGTTCTACTGAGAATTGCACCAGTCGAAGTCAGTGGTCCAAATGGAAAATTAAAAACCTTTGCCCTATTTGATGAAGCCTCCACTATCACCATGATGGATGCCACATTGGCTGAAGAAATTGGAGCTGTGGGACCTACTGAACCACTCAGAATTCGATGGACAAATTCTATGACCCGTCAAGAAGAAGATTCCAGGAAAGTATCTATTAAAATACGAGGGGAAAATGAAAATACAGAATATGTCATGAATAATGTAAGAACTGTCGAAAATTTGTCTCTTCCGGTACAGTCAGTTAACGTTAAGAATTTGAAAAAGAAATTGGATCATTTGAAACAATTCAGCTTGCCATCATTTGTTGCTGCTAAACCATCGATTTTAATCGGACAAGATCATATAGATTTAATCATACCAAGGGAAGTTTTCGAGGGCGGTAAAAATGCACCTGTACTATCAAAATCAAAATTAGGCTGGGTAGTACATGGTAGCATCTGTTCAAATTATAATGGGCGTTCTGACGAAGAGTTCTCTCTATTTGTGAAACATGAACGTGATGATTTGGACGAACTCGTCAGGAATTCTTTCAAAATCGAAAGTTTAGGCGTGAAACATCATGAAAATTTACAAAATACAGAAGATCGTCGAGCACTCGAAATTTTAAATAGTACAACCAGAAGAATCAATCCAAACAGATGGGAATCAGGTCTATTGTGGAAAAACGAAGATTCATGCCTACCAAATAGCAAACTAACAGCCGTGAAGAGACTCAAGTCAATCGAGAAGAGAATGGATAAGAATCCTCAGTTTGCTGAACAGTATGAAAAGAAAATAACTGAATATCTGACTAAGGGATATGCAAAAAGGTTGACTTCAGAAGAGATGTGTACGCGAAAGGAAAGAATATGGTATTTACCGCATTTTGCTGTATCGAATCCTAAAAAGCCTGGAAAAAGTTTGAATGATTTCCTCTTGAAAGGTCCAGACTTACTGAACTCTTTACTGGGTGTTATCTTCAAATTCAGACAGAGACGTATAGCCTTCACTGCAGACATCATGGAAATGTTTCATCAAATTCATATCCGACCCGAAGACAGGCCAGCTCAACGATTTTTGTGGAGGGGTAGAGAGAGAGACAGTGAGCCGCAAGAATTTGAAATGGTTGCCATGATATTTGGCGCCTCTTCATCACCAAGCACTGCAACTTTCGTGATGAGAAGAAACGCAGCTGAATTTATAGATACATTCCCTAGGGCAGAGAGAGCAATAAGAGAACATCATTATGTAGATGATTACCTTGATAGCGTAGACACCATAGAAGAAGCTGAATTGTTAGTCTCGTCAGTCACTGAAGTCCATAGAAAAGGAGGGTTCACGATACGAAACTGGTCCAGCAACAGCAAAGAAGTGCTGCGTAGTATTCCTGAAGAATATAGAAATCCTGGCACGAAAGAGATGAACTTCGGAAGCGAATCATGTTTACCCACAGAAAAAGTATTGGGATTATTGTGGACGATGACAACTTTTCTTTTGCAATTGAATGGAGTGAACATGATCTACAAAATTTATCTGGGAAAACTCATGTAACAAAACGGGAAGTGCTCAGAACTGTAATGACTATATTTGATCCTTTTGGATTTTTAAACAATTTTACAGTGGCGTTCTAAAATCGGCTGGGACGATGAACTCAATGAGGAAATGATGAAAAAATGGAGGAAATGGGTGAGGCAAATTGAAAATATTTCCAATTTGGCGATTCCTCGCTGTTATCTAACGAACTGTTCCGAAGCCAAAAGTATACAGTATACAGCACGTGTTTTGTGATGCAAGTTCTCAAGCGTATGCGGCTGTAGCTTACTTGAGAATCCAGACAGATCAATCAGTGAGAATATGTTTCGTCATGTCAAAATCAAGAGTAGCACCACTGAAGCCAGTATCAATTCCACGTCTCGAACTTCAGGCAGCAGTTCTCGGATGCAGACTTTCTACGACCATCAGAGAAAATCATAGCATCAAGATAGATCAGAGCTACTTCTGGAGTGACTCAAAAACAGTAATAAATTGGATAGGAAGAGATCCTATAGTATTTCAACCATTTGTTGCTCATAGGGTGGTAGAAATACAAGAAAACTCAGATGCTAAATTCTGGAAATGGGTATCTACAAAAGAAAACGTCGCTGATGAAGCTACTCGAGAAGATGTTATGAATGAATGAATGGCATTCGGGTAGTAGATGGTTGAGTGGACCTAAATTCCTAAAATTAAGTGAAGATAAATGGCCAGAATCTTCTATTTTTGAGGTAGACGAATCAGAAATGAAGAAATTTGTGGGACTCACGACGGAAAATGCTACAAATTTAGGAGAGTCGCTACCAGAGATTTCTAGATTTTCTTGTTGGCTAAGGTTACTCCGTTCAACCGCCTGGGCTTTGAGATTCATTCGCATTATGCAAAGAAAAAATCAACATTCTGGGGAACTTCTACCTATTGAAATGAGAGAGGCTGAGAAACTGTGGACGAAGTATGTTCAATGGCAAAACTTCTCTGAGGACATACAAAGTCTTCAAAATAATGTCAAGTGTTGATTCTACGAGTAGAATTTTCAAACTATCTCCGATATTGGACAATGATGACATTCTCCGTGTGAAAAGTAGGATCATCAATTCAAATGATTTGACTGAAGATACTAAATTCCCGATTATTCTGGACCCGAAAAACTACTACACAAAATTGCTAATATTTTACTATCATCGCAAGGCTCAGCACAACGGACAAGAATATGTAACAAATGAACTCAGACAGCGCTACTGGATTTTGAATGTGAGATCTGCAGTGAGGAGCTCATGGAACAATTGCCAGTGGTGCAGGAACAAGAGAGCAACATATCATGTACCGGAAATGGCTCCCCTACCAGCTTGTCGTTTAACTTAACTTCATATGTTAGACCTTTCACCATTGTCGGAATAGATTATTTTGGCCCCATGAATGTGACAATAGGACGCAGAAGAGAAAAAAGATACGGTGTTTTATTTGTATGTAGTATGTAAGCTAGTGTAGATAAGATAGATAAGGATCATCTTGTATACGATAGGTCAAGCGAGGGCAAAGAACCATGCGGGTGGATAACACTGTTGTTATCCAAGCGCACGATGTGTTCATGAACTTAGGTTGTTTAGGTATAGTATATGTTCTTGAGGTCATGACTGATTTGTATATATATATATATGTATGAATACCCAATGTTAGACATCATTACTGATTAAATTACTCTATTGAATGGCTGTTACTATTCATTCCAACCAACCAGTAATGAACCTGGGATAGGATAGAACTCATCCTATTACATGGCGATCCTGCCAGGATGAAGTAACAACAGGTTCACCAACCACCAATGATGAGCCTGTGCTTCACTGTTGAAAAAACTGAGGTGTTGAATGGTTGAAGAACCAACAAATCACACATTCTGGACATGGGAAATCAGCAAACAAATGAGAACTTCGTTGTGGCGATTAACGCAGATTAACGCAGATGCCATCAAGAGTACTGCAGCTGACGGAAGCCAAAAATACACTTTACTCGAGGTGCTGGCAATGATAGTGGGTTGTTTTTTTTCTGGTAGCAATCACCCTGTATATTCGAAGATGAGCAAGGAAAGCATTGGAGAGGAAGATCAGAAGAGAACTCAGCAGAAGCCAAGAGACGGTTTAAGAGGAACATCGAGTACAGCAGGCTCGAGGATCGTGGCGCAGAAAGGACCACAGGATGTTAAAATGTATGAGGTAGATCAGTTAAATTAATATTAGGTAGGGCAAATGATAGAGTCTAAGCATATTCATGAGGAAATTAAGGTTTTTAAACGAAATCTACTAGAAGACAATGCTCAGAGGCGAATTAATTTACAAACAGTCGATCAGAAACAGGCAGAATTAAAAGGAATAGAGACTGATTTCAGTAGGCACAAGGAGTTATTTAATGAAAAAAAAGTGAAAACTCCAGAAGAAACATCACAAGTTAGAGATTATGATAAAAATATGAGTAGTTTAATTTCTGAAACATACGATATTTTGAAGGATAGGTTATTGAAGATTGAGAAAAAGAATAGTGTCGCAAAAATGGGCGAAAAATTTGATCTCAGGATTGCTTCTTCCTTACTGCCCTTGATGGATAACACAGAAGATACAACGAAACAACTTATCGATGCTATTGAGTTATATAAGGATCTTCTAGATCAAGATGGTAAAATATTTTTGGTCAACTAAGTATTGAAAACTAGGCTCTCACGGAATGCAAAATTAAGGTTAGAGAATACCTACAATTCTATCGATAACCTATTAAAGGATATGAAAATTCATTATTCACCAAGAAATCTGCTGCATCTTCATCAGTTGAAATGAATTGAGACAACCGAACAACCAACAAACGAATTTTTCGGGTCAGCGATATGTAAATTATCGTGGACGCGGTGGTACGAATAATATGTATCGTTCAAATAAATATAGGAATAATCATAATAGCCAGAGTCATAGAGCTTACTTTGCAGAAAGTTCAAGTTCAACCACCAAGGTTGATGACCAAGTAAATAATGACTCTTCCAGTGAACGGTTTTTTCGTTCCTAAACAGATTGAAAATATTACGAACGATGTTGTTATGTTAAGCATGAATGGTATGAATTTTGTGAAAATGAGATATAGGGAAAATGAACTCATATTTTTGATTGATACTGGAGCGACTGTTAGTGTTCTTTTTGAAAAATATTCAGACAAGAGTGAACGAATTGATACTTCTAGGAAAGTAAGAATGAATGGAATTGCAGGCTCAACAAATTCGCAAGGTTCAGTGAACATTTCCTTAGTTGTAGAAAATGCGATGATTGAGCACGAGTTTTTGTTACTTGATAACTTTGCAAACGAAATGCATGGAATCTTAGCATCTGATTTTCTTATCAAATATCGTTCAAAAATTGACTTCGATAAATTCTGTTTTTCTCTGTGGGAACATAACAGAATAATAATAATTCCATTGCAATCTAAATATGATTGTTATACGTATATTCCACCACGTTGCGCAATTATCAAGTATTTCTGGGTTGAATGTGATGATGAATGCGTTGTGTTAGGAGATGAATTGAGCGAAGGTGGAAAAGGAACTACTTGCAATAGTGTGGTCGGTAAAACATTTTAGAAGTTATCTATTTGGTAGAAAATTTGACATTTTTACGGATCACAGACCACTAGTCTATCTATTTGGAATGACGAATCCGTCCAGTCGTTTAACTAAATTCAGGTTAACGTTGGAGGAATACGATTTTACAATATCTTATATAAAGGGATCAGAAAACGTATCAGCGGATGCTTTGTCCCGTCTTCGAATTGACGCAAATGAACTGAAAACAATGAGTAAAAAAAATTAAAAATATGTTTATTGCAACTAGAGCACAATCAAGGCGACCTCAAAATATTCAAAATAGGCAAGATGAAAATAACCTTCCGCACAGCAGGCTTGATCACCCTGGTGTAGTGGAATTATAGTAGGATCGGTAGAACTGAGACCAGCTTCCGAAATGGATTTTGACAGAATATTTGTTAGTCACGTACATGGTGCGGTAGTTGAATATAACAATAATTTGAAATATGATATTGATGCCGGCATTATTTATATGAAACAGAATTTCCGATCAACGTCTGCCTTCGGAGCGTCGTTGAGGGATCTGAAAGATATTTGCGTGAAGTATAATATTACGGATATTATTTATATGAAACAGAATTCCCGATCAACGTCTGCCTTCGGAGCGTCGTTGAGGGATCTGAAAGATATTTGCGAGAAGTATAATATTACGGATATTATTTATATGAAACAGAATTCCCGATCAACGTCTGCCTTCGGAGCGTCGTTGAGGGATCTGAAAGATATTTGCGTGAAGTATAATATTACGGATATTATTTATATGAAACAGAATTCCCGATCAACGTCTGCCTTCGGAGCGTCGTTGAGGGATTTGAAAGATATTTGCGTGAAGTATAATATTATGGAACTATGCATAGTAAGGAAAGAAAACTGTACCGTAACATTGGAAAATATTGAAGGAAAAATAGGCGAATTTAAGAAGGCAGATATAAAATTTTCTGTTATTAAAGATGTCCAAGTTATAGGCGACAAAGAAACGAGACAGCTCATATTGAATGATTTCCATATGTTACCCACAGGGGGTCATGCGGGAATGATATTGAAGGGTTCGTGAAGCGTTGTGATGACTGTCAGAGGTATAAACACTCAAAGCCAAAAAAGGAACCATTGACAGTCACTACCACAGCTAAAAGTGCTTTCAACAAAATTTATCTCGATCTGGTAGGTCCATTGCACCAAGACGAAGATAATAATCGCTATATTCTTACTTTACAGTGTGAGCTTAGTAAGTTTGTTGAAGGATATCCGATAACAAATGAAGAGGCTACAACTGTAGCTAAGGCATTTGTCGAAAATTTCATTCTCAGATTTGGAGTCCCTATGGAGATAGTAACGGATCAAGGTACAGAATTTTTAGCGGCGACCTTACAGCAATCTTGTAAACTTTTAGGAATTACTTCACTGAAGTCAACAGCGTATCATCATGAGACATTAGGGGCTATCGAAAATACACACAAACATTTAGGGGCATATTTACGTATTCAACTTGCAAAAAATCCAGATACGTGGAGTACATGGGTGCCTTATTGGTGTTTTTCTTACAACAACACAGTTCATACAGAAACACGATACACGCCATACGAACTTGTTTTTGGAAAGAGTTGTAAATTACCATCAAATCTGAATAATAATATAGATCCAGTGTATAACTTTGATGATTATCCGATAGAATTGAAGTATAGGTTACAAAAAGCCTGGGAAGATGCTAGAAATAACTTGATAGAATCGAAAGTTAAACGAAAATCCACATGGGATAGGAAGATCCAATCTGAGTTGAATTATAGGCAAGGTGAAAAAATTTTACTGAAAAATAACCCTATTAATAAATTTGAACCTTTATTCAAGGGACCTTATGTAGTTTTAGAGGAAAAAGGTCCTAATGTAATGATAGAAATTGATAAAAAGCCTCAAATAGTTCATAAAAATAGAGTTAAGCCATATTTCGAAATGTCCAAGTTAGTTAAGTAGTATTGTAAATACAGACAAAAAAAAAATTCTCTTTAGGATAAGAAATTTTTTTTTCTCCTTCCCGGGGGAGGTGTAGTATGTAAGCTAGTGTAGATAAGATAGATAAGGATCATCTTGTATACGATAGGTCAAGCGAGGGCAAAGAACCATGCGGGTGGATAACACTGTTGTTATCCAAGCGCACGATGTGTTCATGAACTTAGGTTGTTTAGGTATAGTATACGTTCTTGAGGTCATGACTGATTTGTATATATATATATGTATGAATACCCAATGTTAGACATTATAACTGATTAAATTACTCTATTGAATGGCTGTTACTATTCATTCCAACCAACCAGTAATGAACCTGGGATAGGATAGAACTCATCCTATTACAACTTGTATGAGTGTTCGTGCTGTCCACCTAGAAATCGCACACTCACTTAGTACAGATTCGGCCATCATGGCGATCCGAAGATTTATTGGCAGAAGAGGGTATCCCAAGAAAATCTATTCAGATAATGGAACGAATCTTCGAGGTGCGCAGAAAGAACTCAAACATGCTTTGAGCCAACTTGATCAGTCAGATTGTTTCGACATTAACTACGAAAGAAATTGAATGGCATTTCATACCGCCAACGGCCCCTCACATGGGAGGGAGCTGGGAAAGATTGATCCGCTCTATCAAAACTTCCCTGAATGTGATTTTGAAAGAAAAAGCCCCAAGAGAAGAGGTTCTCCAAACTCTATTCATAGAAGCAGAATATACCGTCAACTGTCGCCCTTTAGTTCATGTATCATTGGATCATGCTGATGATGAAGCATTAACACCTAACCACTTTTTGTTGGGTACCTCGAGTGGACTGCAGATTCCTGAAAGATTCGATGAACATGACATGGTATCACGAAAACACTGGCGAATTTCCCAATTATTAGCCGATCATTTTTGGCGCAGATGGATTCGCGAATACTTATCAGTCCTGAGTAAGAGAACGAGATGGTTTGCCGCTTCTGCGAGAAAAATAAAACTCGGTGACGTTGTCGTAGTTGTAGATTCGGAATTTTGCAGAAATGTTTGGCCCAAAGGAGGGGTCGTTGCTGTCTACCCTGGCACTGATGGCCAAATTCGTGTCGTGGATGTTAAAACAAACATGGGAATATTCAAACGACCGGTGGCGAAACTCTGTATCCTAGATATTCAGAAGAAAATTGAGTAATGAATCTATAAGTTCATCACTGGGAGGGAGCGTTCCTGAATATCATATTGTATATAGTTGTAAATGTGTTTGGGTGTAAATCACCTTGTATCTGATAGAGAGTTGTCAGTAAAAAAAAGTCAAACGAAAAGTGTCTTGTCTCATCACTGATAATTATTATAAAAAAAGTATTAAAACCGGACATTCAAACGAAAGTAAACTACAGGCGACTATACTCTTTGATGCATGTTATTCCTTGTGCTATTTTGTCAGAATATGAAAACCAGTCAGCTTGTGAATATAGGCGGTAGGGATTTCTTGTATTATGTATTGTTCGGTATTTTAACTCATTGAGAGAGCAAATGGTACGTAAATGATAGCTGTTTGCGCAATCTAAAATTACTTTCCATGTCGTTCTGGGGGCTAATTCATTTTATACAATTGTAATGTCCACTGCACTTGGTCTTTGGCCAGGTACTGTCAATCTAGTGGGTGACCCGTCATTCATAATTACAAAATTGCGTTCTTCAACAATGTCAATAATTGTATTTCCCTTTTGATCATTCATTCCACATCCCCAACTGATGTGGTGAGCGTTCAAATCTCCCATTATAATAATTTGTCCTTCCAGTTCTTCTATTATATTTCTGAAGAGAATAGCAGAAAATCTGTTATTTGGGTGTGAGTAATTATTCATTATATTGATACTATTAATTTTTATTATGCTGAATCTAAGTTGGGGAGTCTGCCAGTTTGGATTCAATTTGATTTCAGAGTATTGTATATTTTTCTTAATAATGATAGCTATTTTTAGGTTAGAATCAAATAATTCATTTCTGATTACTTCATGATGCTTTATATTGAAATTTTGATAAGCTTTCATCCATGTTTCGTTGAGTAGAAGTATATCTGGTTCTTCGTCCCGTATTAAGTTTTTTAGGTTACTGTGATTAGCATTTAGGCTTCGTAAATTCCACTGTATAATTTTTAGTGTATTTCTATCCATTCAACTATTCCTTTTTTCTTCTTCTCCTTCACTGTTTTTTTCTTTGTTTCACTTTTTTTTTGTTTTTTTTTGTGTTAGTTGAGGGAGGATAAAGGGAAGTTCCGAGAGTCGATAATACGAGTTTATCAAGTGTCGGATCTGAAATTTATACTCATTTGGAATTTATTTATTTATTTATTTATTTAACGGACGAGCCAATTATACCATTACAAAAAGATTTTACAATTTAGACATTTTACAGATGACTTAGATTATATTAAAACTAAAAATTAAAACTATTACAATTTTTCAACTGCTTTTCTAAAGGATAGTAAAGATGAACCGAACAGCTCAAGCTTGTTATTGTGAGTGTTTGCTGACTTCAGTATTCTGTTGAGGGATTCGTTTTGACCATAATTTGTTCTACAAAAACGAATCTTGAAAATGTCACTATTTCTACTTCTTCTAGCATTTACAGAAAGTGAGGTGAGCATAACAATTTCAGGACAATCAATACTGCCATTGACAATTTTATGGAGGAATACCAGATCGATTTCAAGCCTTCTATGTGCTAAAGTATTCAAATTTAGGGTTTTTCGAATTTGTGAATAATTTAATTCATCTCTATTCATTCCTAAGTTGTAGCCACAGTATCTCAAAAATTTATTTTGAGTTCTCTCCTAGAGTTCTATGTCGACTCTATAGCATGGTGACCAAATGATAGAAGTGTATTCAAGAATAGATCTAACTTGGTCACAATAGATAATCTTGAGAGCATTGACAGATAGGTCTCTTGCAGAACGAAGAGAAAAGCCCAGCATTTTTTATGCACGAGATGAGATTTATGTTATGTGACTCTTGAAATTCATTTTTGTGTCAAATATAACCCCCAAATCTTCAATCTTGTTGGTCTCAGATAAGTTTGTGTCATTAATCTGATAAGCATAATTAATTGCCTCCTTATTTCGTGAAAAACTAATTTTTTGACATTTACCCAAGTTCAGTTTTAGCAAGTTAATATTACACCACCTGGAAAAGTTATTTAGGTCAAAATCTCTCAGCATCAGATATGGATTGAATTGTTCTGAACATCTTCAAATCATCAGCAAATAATAGGAAGGAACAGTTGGTGATCACATTCGGAAGATCATTTACAAAGATATTAAACAGTAGTGGTCCCATATGAGACCATATGAGACTTCAATTGGATCTGATACTGAACTACCATATTCGACATATTGAACTCTATCGCTGAGATAGGATTTAATCCATTCTAAAATATTTCCTTCTACTCCCAAAGACTTAAGTTTAGCCAGTAGTAAACTGTGGTTGACTCTATCGAAGGCTTTCGAAAAATCTGTGTATATTGAGTCAACAGAAATTACAAGAAAGTGTTAAAAAATTTGATTTTGATATGGAAAGTTTCAAATCAGATGACAATTTTACCTTGTATTACACAAGTTTTCCTGAATTCCCTTATGTGAATGCAATATTAGAAATGATCGAACAAAATTTGTCTGATACATCTGCATTAACAAAATTCAAGCAATTGATTTTGACATTTATGAAGTTGCGATTGAATTTTCCATTTGGAGATCTGGGATACAGATTTCAAGTACATCATACAACTGCAGCACGGATATTCTACAGGACTGTAGATGTATTATATGACAAATTGAAAGTGTGATAGGTTTACTGAGCCAGAAATATATAATTTTTGGGGATACATTGCCACTTGTTACAGTTCGTAGAAAGATTGATGTAATAAACTAGCTGGTGGAGTTACTCCTATCCTTCTCCCGTGTTCAAATTTCTTGATATTGGCCAACCTTGATAAACATGACATGGCGTGGGCGAAACTGTAAAAACTGTAAAATCTGCCAGCCGAGTTCTCAACCAAATTTGCAGAGACACGTTTTTGAATTTGTCAGTGTCGCCAACAAATGTTGGTATATTCTATGAGGTTATGTGTGATGAGCATTTCACTTTTTACTGTTTTATTAGTTTTTTTTTCTTAAAAAACGGAGATTTACAAGGTTTATGGAAAGGAGTTTTATTCTATTTTGTTGCGAATCAGAATGAAATACAAAAGCTAGATAACATTTTTACCTCCATATGTAAACCTGAGAGGGATTCATATTTCTACTGTGCATGGCGGATTGATCTGGTGTAAAAATAAATGAATCAGGTATATGTAGTTATGATTATCAATGCTGATTCATACTTTTCAGGATTATTTGCATACCCTAGGATTCTGTGATTGAAATAAAAGATAAGGTGAGTACTCAAAAGACTTTATTCATTAATAATTGCTGCATCAGCAGTAATCACAATAAGTTGCAAATTACAAATGAGAATTAATCAGTCCAGTTGAGACTCAATCAATAAAGTTGCTCATTTGATTCATATTTCAATTCAACTTGAGTCAGATCACAATCACTCTGAGAATCTTATCTACTGATATTATACAGGTATATCAAAGTAACAGCTATGCTTGAATTATCTTGAACTGTTATTGTTTTTTTAATAAATTTATGATATCAATCAAGTGAGACTTCTTGGAGTAGGTAATAGTAGAGTAGGTATCAGATATATTCATAACAGGATGATGTCTTGCTATCATTGAAAGAAAGTCCATGTTTACTCAAAGTGGAGTGGAAAAGTGAAGAGTAGAAGGAAACTTGAGATCTTCTCCAGAAAATTATTCATGGAAATGAGAATATCAACCAAAGATACACTCAATGATCTAGTTTGATCTTCTCCAGTGATATAAACTGCTTGTCAGCTGCAATGGAATGATCTACTTTTCCAGAAAATTATATTAGGAGGCAAAAAAGGTTGAAAGTCTTCTCATATCAAAATATAAGTATCAAATTCACTTGATTTTCAGCTAAAAAATTGAATCTCATTTCACATCTCGTTGAGTGTAGATCTTTGGTACCTCTGTAACTCCTGCAAATTTGATTACTCTAACTCAATACTGTATACTTGGTATTCGATACTCAATTATGCTCTTTATAATTGTGGATGTGGTCTTTGCAATATGATTACTTCAACAAAAGATGTCTTGATCACATCATCATCTAAAAACATCATCCTAGTTTAGTTTTGCAAGCTTCGATAATTTTTTTGCTTTATTCTCCATGTTTCTTTTTTTTTTGCTCTGCTGAACAACAAATGCTCATTCTGGCAACTACATATATTTGAATTATATTTTTACTCAAAGTAATTTTGTGATTTTGACACCCTAAAAGCACTCTAGGTTGATGATAATTTTTCGGGAATAATAGATATTGATGATTTTTTCAAATCCTTTTGGAAAATATCTGCTATTGTTTTTTCAATATCAGTCAAAAATGAGATGATTTGGGTAGATGGGAATGTGAGGAATCCTCTACTTTTAATTTGAATAAATGAATTGAATTTTTCATTTCCATCTCCACAAATTGTCTCTAAACATTCTTGACATGTTGTGGATACCTTAACCTTTTTCAAGATGTACCCACAGAAGTAGGCAAATGCTTCCTCTATATTTTCAAATTCCTCCTCATATTCATTCAGAGTGGCATTTTCATCTGATTTTATAGTGATATCAAAAACACATTTTATTTTCTTTTAGTTTGCCTATTGTTAAAAGAAACTGGATCATTTCACCACCTGTTACATTACTTCCTTTGGGTGGTTTAACTAATGAAAATAAAGACATCAGCCTGAATATTTGGCCCACTTGAATGGATTCAGGGTGACTATTACAACCCCCTGCAGCTCTCATCATCCCA
The DNA here is from genome assembly GCA_963576655.1 of Gastrophysa polygoni. Classification (NCBI taxonomy): domain Eukaryota; kingdom Metazoa; phylum Arthropoda; class Insecta; order Coleoptera; family Chrysomelidae; genus Gastrophysa; species Gastrophysa polygoni. The sequence continues at coordinate 29,479,552 of OY755083.1, forward strand.
AAGAAATGCTAAGAAAAAAAATAGGTATAGATATATTCAAATATTTCATATTGTTTCATAATAGTAAGGATATATTTCATATTTCATTCACTGAACAAAGAAAATACTAGAGATGAGAATATGTGATATATTCTGAAGCTACCAGTTCTTTTTTTAAACTCTTCAGTTAGGTACCTGTTACTTTAACCAGCTTTAACTCAATAAATTTATCAAAGAATAAATGCATGAACTGTAATAAGCTGCAGTGTTCAGTAGATATTCCATTGTTATTCAGTTTCAAAGTCATTGCAGGATAATTTGATAAAATCAAGTATCATTCAGATTCAGAGAAAAATAGAAAATTGATGAACATTGAAAACTTTGAACAGTGAAACTCTTGAGTGTCTTGTCTCCAGAATTTGATACAAGGAAATCTGAAATAATCTAATGCAGTTTTCTATTACTTCTAGGAGAATTGATGATGGTGATGATGATGGAAGATGGTCTTGGTTCATCCTACCTGTCATGAAGTACTGGAATCCAAGCCCTGAGAGGTAACCAGTTCCAATGTACAGGATATCATGGCTTTCAACCCTTTGACAAAAACTTGTCAGGTGATGAACAGTTCTCCCACAATCCCAAATAGATGAGAAAATTTTCCAATTCCTACAAAGATATTATCACTTATTCTGCCACTACTGATCTTTGTATTATTCCTCTCAATATTCAACATTGAACTGAATTTATAATTTACCCTGAATCTATCAGAAGATTATTTTTTCCACAGTGTAGACCACGGGAGCAGATTCGTTCCCGAAACGTCCACAAAGATAAGTAGAAGTTTTGATTTTATTAAAAGTACATTTTCATTTCCAAATTTTGAAAAAACAAGGTGTCTGACAAATAGAGAATTTTTCTTTTAGGTGCCTCTCTGGAAGGTAAATTCAAAAGCAGTGACACTTTGGGGGGCAGTCTACAAAACTGTCCTCACTACAAATATATCAAAATAATTATTATAACTTCTATTTCTATTTTTAGAAACGAGTAGAGAAAATCCCAAAAATCTAGGAAAATGAATTTTTATTGTGATATATACCTGACATATCCTTTTTTTTTTTTCTAGGTTATTTCTGAGGCATTTGATGAGATGTGGAAAATCAGAACACATCCTGGAGGCATCCATTGGATGTTCACACCATGGCTCTGAACAGTTTTGCATCCCCATACATTTCCACATCGTTCTATTCCAAGCTGCTCCATCACTTGTGATTACATCAATGAGAAGTCCAGCATTCTCACACAAAATCACACATTCTGAAATTAGTTTTGCTTGGAGTTCACCAGTGATATTCCCTTTCGTCAGAAAACATCCCAAAGCCTGCAAGCCATGACCAGCAAATGGCTGGAACATAATCACGAGTACATGATCTCCTAATTGATCCTCCATGCCATTAGAAGTGAATTCACCAAGATCCATAAATCCCACGAATTCCATGGTATTTTTGTCAAATTTTTTAGTAGGAGTGATTTTATATTCATCTACTAATAAACATCCATGCTTCTGCCATTCTGCCGTTTTCTTAGTTTTTTCTTTTATCATTGCAAAAACCTCCTTTTTGGAACCAAATGTTCCATCTTTATTTCTAATGTACCTATTGGAAAAATGTTTTGAATATTTTATTATTTCCATACATTGTAAAAATAACTAACCTACCTTGAGAGAGTTCTAGTTGATGGTATTGCCATAATTTGTTTATCTCTCATATAATTATAAAGCTTTGGGCTCTTAATTTTCATGAGAATGCAATTATAAACCCATTCCAAGGTGTATCTTCTGCCTGCAGATTTACACTTGGCCGATTTTAAACAAATTTTTATCTTTTCTTGTTGAACTTCTGGCAAAGTTTCAAGAAGTTCATCAAGCTTAACCACATCGGCATTTTCCTTCCTCAGATTGACACTCACTCTACTCAAATGTGCATTCTTTCTTGACAAGTAAGCCATGTAGTTATATTTGTGTTTTTTGTTAGTTGTTATTTCATTTCTTTTCTTATGTCTTTTCTTAAATAACGATTTATTACTTGTGCATGCTCTGCAATAATTATAACTTGGAATAAGAACTGAACATGATCTGCTGTTGCCATTGCATATTTTTCACGTATCCATTTCATTTATCAGCTCTTGAAGTTTTTCTAATGTGGTAATGGCATATTCTAGATTAAAACGTTTTGCTCCTGAGTGGGCCGTAATCAGTGAGCAGCCTAAGATAATGGATCTGTCAGTTGAAATTCCAAAGTCATTATGAATACTCAGTTTTGTGATAAGAACGTGCTTTTCTAACTTATGAATACCCCAACGGGGTGGAAGTATCAGTTGGTCAAGAGATTCCAGTTCTTGATACAGACTAGTTAGACTATCCACAGTAGTACTATGATCATTCTTATCGATATTCACAGGAAAGGTATCTTCTGGAGTATCAGAAGCAGGGTTCAAGTAGGAACTGGAAAGGGATTGTGGATTGGCTGCAGAGGAATCTTAGTAATTACGAACAAAAAATTATCCAACAAAATATATTTTTTGAAATGTTTTTGTATTTATTCAGCATTATCATAATTGCCTATCCAAAAAATCCAGATGAAATTGACATCATTGAATGCATGCATAATCATACTACTGAACCTTATATAATTAATCAGTTCAGTTGGAAATATTTCTGTTTCCATATACCATCCATAAACCTGCTTGGCATTTTTATATAATGGTACTTGAATTCGGTATTAGGGTAATAACAGAACCAATGTATTTAGAGCGAGGAATAATAGCTTTGAAAATTCAAGAGGTTGATTATTTGTATGAAAAAATACCAAATATAGGTACATACTGTGTACATATCTCAAGAGCTGATGACCTATACCGGATAGTCCTGAGTTGTCTCCCCATAGTTCCTTTTGGAGGAGGTTGATGAATATCATTATTTCATCGCCAAATTTTGCATCTATTTAAAAAGGTAATCTTTTATAGTATTATGATGAACCAAGCCGTTTCTGATTAATTCATGTTTGAGAGGGACATATTTACCTTATTTTCTATTCGAGAGGAAGTAAACACATTAAGGTACCTACCCTTATTTCTCAATACACCATCAGCCATATATAGGGATATTGAAAGACAAATTTTGACTGTCTGTATATTCAAGAGAAGATTCATGACGGGTACCCTGGTTATGATTTCAAAAAATAAAAACATTTTCAGTGGTGCGGCACCTTTCTTCAATTTATTCTTCCCAATGGCTTTGTTTTGAAAATGTTTTTCAGACATATCCATTCGGGGGCAACTTATGCAAGTAGAAATACTCCATTTCAGCAATTCTTCTTTGTCCTGAAATCGGAAACGTATCAGCCTACACTGCTCTTCCTGATCATTATGAATGCTCATCAAATGATGAATTCATTTGAATATTCATACTCACTTTGGGTACTGAAAACATTCGGAGTTCCGAATTTTTATGTGTTCCACACACGTTCAACAAATTCAATCGATTTATTCACAATGAAACTCACACTCAAGATTGTCTTCACGTGGGAATTGATAAATGTTCTTTATTGGAAACTAGAAGAAACAAAAATTTTGTATTTGTACCGCGTCCAAATTAAAACTGTTACGGGTTGACAGCTGTCATTAACGGCTATATTTCAACCGGAATGTTGCCTGCTTTGGAAATGTTTCGTGATAATTTCTCGATGTTCACGACATCTATTGTTGAATAAGAGAACCCCACGCCATCTGCTGGAATTCAATTGTTTTTGGACTTTAGAGTCTGACAAAACAATTGAAGAGTGGGTTCACCAGCTAGTTTATTACATCAATGTAGAAAGGATGACGAGGCATCTTTGATATATAAGTTGATTGTAATTTGTTGTGCTTTTATAAATATATCACCACCAATTGTACCTATGTATTGAAAGATAAACTATTTCTATTGTAGTGTTTCATAGTATTTTTTCAATTTTCATTTATTAGTGTATAGATATAGTGTGTCAAAATATATAGATGTGATTTTGCTAACATCGATTTTATCACATCGAATTCTGTTCAAATACTTGCATTTTCTGTATATTCTTTTTTTAATATTCAAGTCTTGAATCATTATATGGATTACAAATCTTGTAATCCTATTAGATAATTATCCACTCTTCTGAAGTCCTCTACAATGTGATTGAATAAAAATTATTCTATTTCATATTGAAATAAACATCGAATGAATACCATTTCTAATTTCTCTTTATACCTACTATCAACATTTCATAATACCTAAATTAAGTTCTTTATCTATTGCAGAAATTCGTTTGATATGTTCTCAGAAATTCTAATTCCTGACCTCAAATCATCTGGTTACTTGAAATTTATTGATACCTTCAAAAACAAAAAATCCCAAACAATTATTATAATGATTATACTTATCTTTTCCTTTTTAACTAATGAAACAAATTATGTTAATGACAATTTGCATTCTACAATTTATTTAATTGTTCATAATCTTTATTACTTTAAAATACTGTCTATAGGGTAATTGGGGAGGTAGTGTATTCTTTTTTTTTCAAATTTCCTAGGATTTTCTCCTTGTTTGTAAAAATATGTTATTTATTTCAATTTTTTTATTGTACTGAGGACAGATTTGTGATCTACCCCAAAATGCCTCTGTAATTAAAATCAACTTTCAGATACCTAAAAGAGAAATTATCTATTTGACAGTGACATCTTGTTTTTCGAAAATTTGGAAATACAAATATATTTTTAATAAAAACAAAACTTCTACTTATCTTAGTGATCGTTTCGGGAACGAATCTGCTCCCGTTTCCAACGCTTGATATACTTTTTCTTTGTAAATTTTTTTTTGCTGCTGTTGTTTTTGTCCTTAGTATAAATATATTGAAATAAATATAACTTCTATTTTTATTTTAAGAAACGAGAAGAGAAAATTAGGAAAATTAATACAGTATAGCTTGAACTTTCAGGTATGAACTAAATGAGGGGAAATAACTATAGAAAGTTCCTTAATATCATTTGAGAATTAATAATCAATCCTATTACTATTTATCTGATGCATTATGCACATTACATTCATGAAATTGTAGACAATGCAGATATCAATGTATCAATAGATATTCATTGAGTTTAAAATTATTATAATATATACACAATGTTCTTTATAAATTATGGTGATTTCTTCCATTGTTTCACCATCTTCAATAGCCTGCAGTAACTGCCAATCATCTCCAGTTTGTGAGGAAGAATGTCCTTCATCTGTTAAATTTTTTATGAAGTATTTACCCAACAATTCAGGCATCAATACTCTAAAAAAAATGTTTTGGCTTTCTGATTGCCAAAAATGTTCATTGAAAGCAATTCTTTCAATAAAAATATCCTTTGGGATTTAAACAAAAAAATCACATAAAAGATAAGGTGAGTACTCAAAAGACTTTATTCATTAATAATTGCTGCATCAGCAGTAATCACAATAAGTTGCAAATTACAAATGAGAATTAATCAGTCCAGTTGAGACTCAATCAATAAAGTTGCTCATTTGATTCATATTTCAATTCAACTTGAGTCAGATCACAATCACTCTGAGAATCTTATCTACTGATATTATACAGGTATATCAAAGTAACAGCTATGCTTGAATTATCTTGAACTGTTATTGTTTTTTTAATAAATTTATGATATCAATCAAGTGAGACTTCTTGGAGTAGGTAATAGTAGAGTAGGTATCAGATATATTCATAACAGGATGATGTCTTGCTATCATTGAAAGAAAGTCCATGTTTACTCAAAGTGGAGTGGAAAAGTGAAGAGTAGAAGGAAACTTGAGATCTTCTCCAGAAAATTATTCATGGAAATGAGAATATCAACCAAAGATACACTCAATGATCTAGTTTGATCTTCTCCAGTGATATAAACTGCTTGTCAGCTGCAATGGAATGATCTACTTTTCCAGAAAATTATATTAGGAGGCAAAAAAGGTTGAAAGTCTTCTCATATCAAAATATAAGTATCAAATTCACTTGATTTTCAGCTAAAAAATTGAATCTCATTTCACATCTCGTTGAGTGTAGATCTTTGGTACCTCTGTAACTCCTGCAAATTTGATTACTCTAACTCAATACTGTATACTTGGTATTCGATACTCAATTATGCTCTTTATAATTGTGGATGTGGTCTTTGCAATATGATTACTTCAACAAAAGATGTCTTGATCACATCATCATCTAAAAACATCATCCTAGTTTAGTTTTGCAAGCTTCGATAATTTTTTTGCTTTATTCTCCATGTTTCTTTTTTTTTTGCTCTGCTGAACAACAAATGCTCATTCTGGCAACTACATATATTTGAATTATATTTTTACTCAAAGTAATTTTGTGATTTTGACACCCTAAAAGCACTCTAGGTTGATGATAATTTTTCGGGAATAATAGATATTGATGATTTTTTCAAATCCTTTTGGAAAATATCTGCTATTGTTTTTTCAATATCAGTCAAAAATGAGATGATTTGGGTAGATGGGAATGTGAGGAATCCTCTACTTTTAATTTGAATAAATGAATTGAATTTTTCATTTCCATCTCCACAAATTGTCTCTAAACATTCTTGACATGTTGTGGATACCTTAACCTTTTTCAAGATGTACCCACAGAAGTAGGCAAATGCTTCCTCTATATTTTCAAATTCCTCCTCATATTCATTCAGAGTGGCATTTTCATCTGATTTTATAGTGATATCAAAAACACATTTTATTTTCTTTTAGTTTGCCTATTGTTAAAAGAAACTGGATCATTTCACCACCTGTTACATTACTTCCTTTGGGTGGTTTAACTAATGAAAATAAAGACATCAGCCTGAATATTTGGCCCACTTGAATGGATTCAGGGTGACTATTACAACCCCCTGCAGCTCTCATCATCCCAAAGAAATGCTAAGAAAAAAAATAGGTATAGATATATTCAAATATTTCATATTGTTTCATAATAGTAAGGATATATTTCATATTTCATTCACTGAACAAAGAAAATACTAGAGATGAGAATATGTGATATATTCTGAAGCTACCAGTTCTTTTTTTAAACTCTTCAGTTAGGTACCTGTTACTTTAACCAGCTTTAACTCAATAAATTTATCAAAGAATAAATGCATGAACTGTAATAAGCTGCAGTGTTCAGTAGATATTCCATTGTTATTCAGTTTCAAAGTCATTGCAGGATAATTTGATAAAATCAAGTATCATTCAGATTCAGAGAAAAATAGAAAATTGATGAACATTGAAAACTTTGAACAGTGAAACTCTTGAGTGTCTTGTCTCCAGAATTTGATACAAGGAAATCTGAAATAATCTAATGCAGTTTTCTATTACTTCTAGGAGAATTGATGATGGTGATGATGATGGAAGATGGTCTTGGTTCATCCTACCTGTCATGAAGTACTGGAATCCAAGCCCTGAGAGGTAACCAGTTCCAATGTACAGGATATCATGGCTTTCAACCCTTTGACAAAAACTTGTCAGGTGATGAACAGTTCTCCCACAATCCCAAATAGATGAGAAAATTTTCCAATTCCTACAAAGATATTATCACTTATTCTGCCACTACTGATCTTTGTATTATTCCTCTCAATATTCAACATTGAACTGAATTTATAATTTACCCTGAATCTATCAGAAGATTATTTTTTCCACAGTGTAGACCACGGGAGCAGATTCGTTCCCGAAACGTCCACAAAGATAAGTAGAAGTTTTGATTTTATTAAAAGTACATTTTCATTTCCAAATTTTGAAAAAACAAGGTGTCTGACAAATAGAGAATTTTTCTTTTAGGTGCCTCTCTGGAAGGTAAATTCAAAAGCAGTGACACTTTGGGGGGCAGTCTACAAAACTGTCCTCACTACAAATATATCAAAATAATTATTATAACTTCTATTTCTATTTTTAGAAACGAGTAGAGAAAATCCCAAAAATCTAGGAAAATGAATTTTTATTGTGATATATACCTGACATATCCTTTTTTTTTTTTCTAGGTTATTTCTGAGGCATTTGATGAGATGTGGAAAATCAGAACACATCCTGGAGGCATCCATTGGATGTTCACACCATGGCTCTGAACAGTTTTGCATCCCCATACATTTCCACATCGTTCTATTCCAAGCTGCTCCATCACTTGTGATTACATCAATGAGAAGTCCAGCATTCTCACACAAAATCACACATTCTGAAATTAGTTTTGCTTGGAGTTCACCAGTGATATTCCCTTTCGTCAGAAAACATCCCAAAGCCTGCAAGCCATGACCAGCAAATGGCTGGAACATAATCACGAGTACATGATCTCCTAATTGATCCTCCATGCCATTAGAAGTGAATTCACCAAGATCCATAAATCCCACGAATTCCATGGTATTTTTGTCAAATTTTTTAGTAGGAGTGATTTTATATTCATCTACTAATAAACATCCATGCTTCTGCCATTCTGCCGTTTTCTTAGTTTTTTCTTTTATCATTGCAAAAACCTCCTTTTTGGAACCAAATGTTCCATCTTTATTTCTAATGTACCTATTGGAAAAATGTTTTGAATATTTTATTATTTCCATACATTGTAAAAATAACTAACCTACCTTGAGAGAGTTCTAGTTGATGGTATTGCCATAATTTGTTTATCTCTCATATAATTATAAAGCTTTGGGCTCTTAATTTTCATGAGAATGCAATTATAAACCCATTCCAAGGTGTATCTTCTGCCTGCAGATTTACACTTGGCCGATTTTAAACAAATTTTTATCTTTTCTTGTTGAACTTCTGGCAAAGTTTCAAGAAGTTCATCAAGCTTAACCACATCGGCATTTTCCTTCCTCAGATTGACACTCACTCTACTCAAATGTGCATTCTTTCTTGACAAGTAAGCCATGTAGTTATATTTGTGTTTTTTGTTAGTTGTTATTTCATTTCTTTTCTTATGTCTTTTCTTAAATAACGATTTATTACTTGTGCATGCTCTGCAATAATTATAACTTGGAATAAGAACTGAACATGATCTGCTGTTGCCATTGCATATTTTTCACGTATCCATTTCATTTATCAGCTCTTGAAGTTTTTCTAATGTGGTAATGGCATATTCTAGATTAAAACGTTTTGCTCCTGAGTGGGCCGTAATCAGTGAGCAGCCTAAGATAATGGATCTGTCAGTTGAAATTCCAAAGTCATTATGAATACTCAGTTTTGTGATAAGAACGTGCTTTTCTAACTTATGAATACCCCAACGGGGTGGAAGTATCAGTTGGTCAAGAGATTCCAGTTCTTGATACAGACTAGTTAGACTATCCACAGTAGTACTATGATCATTCTTATCGATATTCACAGGAAAGGTATCTTCTGGAGTATCAGAAGCAGGGTTCAAGTAGGAACTGGAAAGGGATTGTGGATTGGCTGCAGAGGAATCTTAGTAATTACGAACAAAAAATTATCCAACAAAATATATTTTTTGAAATGTTTTTGTATTTATTCAGCATTATCATAATTGCCTATCCAAAAAATCCAGATGAAATTGACATCATTGAATGCATGCATAATCATACTACTGAACCTTATATAATTAATCAGTTCAGTTGGAAATATTTCTGTTTCCATATACCATCCATAAACCTGCTTGGCATTTTTATATAATGGTACTTGAATTCGGTATTAGGGTAATAACAGAACCAATGTATTTAGAGCGAGGAATAATAGCTTTGAAAATTCAAGAGGTTGATTATTTGTATGAAAAAATACCAAATATAGGTACATACTGTGTACATATCTCAAGAGCTGATGACCTATACCGGATAGTCCTGAGTTGTCTCCCCATAGTTCCTTTTGGAGGAGGTTGATGAATATCATTATTTCATCGCCAAATTTTGCATCTATTTAAAAAGGTAATCTTTTATAGTATTATGATGAACCAAGCCGTTTCTGATTAATTCATGTTTGAGAGGGACATATTTACCTTATTTTCTATTCGAGAGGAAGTAAACACATTAAGGTACCTACCCTTATTTCTCAATACACCATCAGCCATATATAGGGATATTGAAAGACAAATTTTGACTGTCTGTATATTCAAGAGAAGATTCATGACGGGTACCCTGGTTATGATTTCAAAAAATAAAAACATTTTCAGTGGTGCGGCACCTTTCTTCAATTTATTCTTCCCAATGGCTTTGTTTTGAAAATGTTTTTCAGACATATCCATTCGGGGGCAACTTATGCAAGTAGAAATACTCCATTTCAGCAATTCTTCTTTGTCCTGAAATCGGAAACGTATCAGCCTACACTGCTCTTCCTGATCATTATGAATGCTCATCAAATGATGAATTCATTTGAATATTCATACTCACTTTGGGTACTGAAAACATTCGGAGTTCCGAATTTTTATGTGTTCCACACACGTTCAACAAATTCAATCGATTTATTCACAATGAAACTCACACTCAAGATTGTCTTCACGTGGGAATTGATAAATGTTCTTTATTGGAAACTAGAAGAAACAAAAATTTTGTATTTGTACCGCGTCCAAATTAAAACTGTTACGGGTTGACAGCTGTCATTAACGGCTATATTTCAACCGGAATGTTGCCTGCTTTGGAAATGTTTCGTGATAATTTCTCGATGTTCACGACATCTATTGTTGAATAAGAGAACCCCACGCCATCTGCTGGAATTCAATTGTTTTTGGACTTTAGAGTCTGACAAAACAATTGAAGAGTGGGTTCACCAGCTAGTTTATTACATCAATGTAGAAAGGATGACGAGGCATCTTTGATATATAAGTTGATTGTAATTTGTTGTGCTTTTATAAATATATCACCACCAATTGTACCTATGTATTGAAAGATAAACTATTTCTATTGTAGTGTTTCATAGTATTTTTTCAATTTTCATTTATTAGTGTATAGATATAGTGTGTCAAAATATATAGATGTGATTTTGCTAACATCGATTTTATCACATCGAATTCTGTTCAAATACTTGCATTTTCTGTATATTCTTTTTTTAATATTCAAGTCTTGAATCATTATATGGATTACAAATCTTGTAATCCTATTAGATAATTATCCACTCTTCTGAAGTCCTCTACAATGTGATTGAATAAAAATTATTCTATTTCATATTGAAATAAACATCGAATGAATACCATTTCTAATTTCTCTTTATACCTACTATCAACATTTCATAATACCTAAATTAAGTTCTTTATCTATTGCAGAAATTCGTTTGATATGTTCTCAGAAATTCTAATTCCTGACCTCAAATCATCTGGTTACTTGAAATTTATTGATACCTTCAAAAACAAAAAATCCCAAACAATTATTATAATGATTATACTTATCTTTTCCTTTTTAACTAATGAAACAAATTATGTTAATGACAATTTGCATTCTACAATTTATTTAATTGTTCATAATCTTTATTACTTTAAAATACTGTCTATAGGGTAATTGGGGAGGTAGTGTATTCTTTTTTTTTCAAATTTCCTAGGATTTTCTCCTTGTTTGTAAAAATATGTTATTTATTTCAATTTTTTTATTGTACTGAGGACAGATTTGTGATCTACCCCAAAATGCCTCTGTAATTAAAATCAACTTTCAGATACCTAAAAGAGAAATTATCTATTTGACAGTGACATCTTGTTTTTCGAAAATTTGGAAATACAAATATATTTTTAATAAAAACAAAACTTCTACTTATCTTAGTGATCGTTTCGGGAACGAATCTGCTCCCGTTTCCAACGCTTGATATACTTTTTCTTTGTAAATTTTTTTTTGCTGCTGTTGTTTTTGTCCTTAGTATAAATATATTGAAATAAATATAACTTCTATTTTTATTTTAAGAAACGAGAAGAGAAAATTAGGAAAATTAATACAGTATAGCTTGAACTTTCAGGTATGAACTAAATGAGGGGAAATAACTATAGAAAGTTCCTTAATATCATTTGAGAATTAATAATCAATCCTATTACTATTTATCTGATGCATTATGCACATTACATTCATGAAATTGTAGACAATGCAGATATCAATGTATCAATAGATATTCATTGAGTTTAAAATTATTATAATATATACACAATGTTCTTTATAAATTATGGTGATTTCTTCCATTGTTTCACCATCTTCAATAGCCTGCAGTAACTGCCAATCATCTCCAGTTTGTGAGGAAGAATGTCCTTCATCTGTTAAATTTTTTATGAAGTATTTACCCAACAATTCAGGCATCAATACTCTAAAAAAAATGTTTTGGCTTTCTGATTGCCAAAAATGTTCATTGAAAGCAATTCTTTCAATAAAAATATCCTTTGGGATTTAAACAAAAAAATCACAGAATGTGAGGCCACACAAAGCCATTTACATTTGTACCTGGAAATAGTACTGATGATTTTGTTTTAATGACACATTTCCCGATTTTATCTCCAAGTCGGTATTTTTCATTTCCATCATATCCTCAATTCCTATGTCTTTGACACAATATGGACACTTAACTTCAACACATCACGGATACTCAAACCAACTGGTGAAGCACCAAAGTATGGATACATAGGATTTATAACTAACCCACCTATTTCTATGTTGAAATTGTATGCTTATTAAGCATCATTCTTTCATAATGCCTCAATCCATTTTTTTCATGGTTGCAACCATATGTTGTCTGCTTGGATGTAAAATTGTATTTGGTTGGATAGCAAATGGTTCTTATTAAGGACACTGATGGTTTCTCTATTTCAGTCCTGCAGGATCTCTTGAAATTGGATGCTGTTATCCTACCACTGTGATATAAAAACCCATTCTTGTGATTTTTTCTGAGCTTTGGTAGCTTCTGCAATTTTCTTACATTCTTCATAAAAAATTTCCAGTGACAGAAATTCTCCTGTAAAAAAAAAGACAATAAAATCATGACACATTTATTGTAATGAAGAGTCAATACCTATTTTGATTGAATCTTCCAATTTTTTTGACTCGTGTTCTGCTTTGTACATGGTTGAACTCAAATGATGTTTGCCTCGAATTGCAACTTCTTGTTCGATTTCCCTGTTGAATGGGCTCACAATTGAATGAAGAGCACATCCTCTTCTAGTAGTGTCCTTTAATGTTTGTAAGAACTTCACAATCTCTTCTTGGCTGGAGCTAGAATCTTCTCTTTCTATCTGTACATGTGCTGTTGAATCTTCCAGTTTGGATTTGTTTATACTTCATAGAATCTATGTCAGATATTTTGCTGGGCGCAGAAGGTTTAGAATTTGGAGCTATCCGATAACTTTTTCATCTGTCACCGACTTCGATTCTACAGAGGAAGATGGATGAACTACATTATCAATGGAAAACAGTAAATCTGAAACATGTGTGCAAGTTTCTCCTAAACCAGCAACACAGTCACAGTGAGCCCTTGTTACAGTGCCACTACTCTGACATATTATCCAAGGATTGAGAGGTTTTTCTTTCAATCTTTGTGAATGCAGAACCTACAAAATGATTATTATAAGTACCTACTTGTAAATGAATAATTGCATCAACTTTACCTTTCCCAAAACTACGATGTAATCTCCAATACGTTTTGAATGAAGCTCTCTCACCCAACCACTTGAGGCAGCTTTGTAAGATTCTAAGCCCTTATATGCTTTCAATTGTTCCATACTGAATGCACTTCTGGTGAATACTAATTAATTTACAATATCCGAATATAAAACTGGTGGCAGATCAGCAATTTCATTGGAAAAATCACTCATGCAATATGGATCTTCATAACCAATACATTCTATTTTTTTCAAATATCTTTCAGCATGGATTTTGTCCAAGCTCTTATTGTTCAAGGCTGGTTCATGCAACGTTCATTATAATTACATTTTAATTATATAATGATTAAGAAAAGTTGAATTACTAATACTGATGCGGCGAGTTCATGCAATGCATTAGTGCATTTTCATTACATTAGTCCACTAAGAAGTTGGCCAACTTTCAACTATGCATTATAATTACATTATATTCGTAGTGAAAACAGCTAATTCGCATGCGCCGGGATGTCATTTGCTAGACATAAAGCATGAAATCGAATTCCTGTCAGAAGTCAGAGAAGTGACAGGAATTCGATTTCATGCTCTATGTCTAGCAGATGACATCCTGGCGCATGCGAATTAGCTGTTTTCACTACGAATATAATGTAATTATAATGCATAGTTGAAAGTTGGCACTTCTTAGTGGACTAATGTAATGAAAATGCACTAATGCATTGCATGAACTCGCCGCATCAGTATTAGTGATTGAACTTTTCTTAATCATAATATAATTAAAATGTAATAGATAGATAGATAGTTTATTTAACTATGTTATATACAAATGTATATTAATAGCAGGTCATTTGTGGTTTGTTGTAAAATCTACAGATTATGTAAGCAAGTTAAAAGAGAAAACACTGAACTATAGTAACATCTTAAAATAAGTAAATAAATGAAGACTTCAAGAAGTTTCGGTAGGTATGTTCCCAAACACAACACATGGTTTTGATGTTTTTTCAAGGTATTCACTGACAGAATAAAAACTATTTTCTGAAAAAAAAGATTTCATTTGTTTTTTGAATTTTCTCATATGCAACAGTTTGATATGATGCGGTAGAACATTATAGAGGCTAAAGTTCAAAGAATTATTTTGAGACACAGAAAGTCTATACCTAGGAATCCTGATATTGTCAGCATTCCTGGTGCTATATTTATGTATGTCAGCTTGTATGGTGAGAGTGGATGATTTCTTGTGGATCTCAATTAGTGAATTGTATATAAATAATGACGGAAGAGTCATGATTTTGAATTTTGTAAATAAAGTTCTGCATGAATCTCTGTATCTCGCCTTTGCTAATATTCTGATCGCTTTTTTTTTGTTGAATGAAAATGCCACCTGCAGCAGAGCAATTACCCCACAGAATAATGCCGTAGCCCATATGTGACTGAAAGAGTGAATAATACACTGTTATTAGTGTATCAAAATTGGCAATATGACTAAGCTGGCGTAGTAGAAACAATATACTTGACAGTTTCAGTTTTAATGTCTCTATATGAGCACTCCAATTGAGTTTATGATCTAGAATAATTCCAAGTATCTTCACACTTCGTTCTTCTTGTTCAATCTGACGAGTAGTGATGAATAATCTCTGCGACTTATCAATATTTAGTTTCAGATTATGAGATATGAACCATGCTTCAGCTTTTTCTTCAATTTCTTCAGACTGATTTACTAAAGTACTGAAATTCGGATTTGAATATATGAATGATGTGTCATCGGCAAACATGACACATTTACAAGCAGTCATATAGTTACTCAACTCATTTACATATATAATAAACAAAATTGGTCCCAAGACAGAACCCTGGGGTACACCATGATTTATTCCTTTGAAATCTGATGAACAATTATTTAAATATACAGCCTGATACCGATTAGTCAGATAAGATTCAAACAGCGATAGCGATATTCCTCTATAATTAAATATAATAAATTATAATGAACGTTGCATGAACCAGCCTTCAACTATGCATTATAATTACATTATATTCGTAGTGAAAACAGCTAATTCGCATGAGCCAGGATGTCATTTGCTAGACATAGAGCATGAAATCGAATTCCTGTCACTTCTCCTCACACAAAATCTGCGGTTTCGTGACTTTTTCTTTCGAACCAATACAAGCAAAGACATAATCAATGAAGATAACAAAAGTCCAATATGCTGTGAAGACAAAAATTAATTATTAAACACATACAGATACATTCCACAATTCGTTGAATTTCAAATATAACACATGGTAAAAATCTGAAGAGTCTCAATAAGCATGCACTAATGCGCTGTTAATGTGTTGCATGAACGGGGAGTTTTTCTTAGTGATAATAATATTATAATATAATTAAAATGTAATTATAATGAACGTTGCATGAATTAATTGATATTGATTGATATTAAGGACAGCCTATCTGATGTCAAAATAAAAGAGTGCAATTGGCAAGGATTTATTTATGCGCATGCGTCAAAATGAAAGTGGAAGATGACAGACTCTCTTAGTGTTGTTTCACTCTTACGCCTGTCGTTGCTACTCAAATTGGGAATGATCGTGCGTCGTGTCTTATATCCATATATGTATTAACTACGAATATCGATAATAAGGACAGCCTATCTGATGTCAAAATAAAAGAGTGCAATTGGCAAGGATTTATTTATGCGCATGCGCCAAAATGAAAGTGGAAGTTGACAGACTCTCTTAGTGTTGTTTCACTCTTACGCCTGTCGTTGCTACTCAAATTGGGAATGATCGTGCGTCGTGTCTTATACCTAATACTTTTTGTGTAGCGCAATTATTCAAACAACCAACTGTCGTCTTGTCTATGTTTTAGAATTGAATAATTTCATTATTCGTAATTAGCGTTATTGTTAGTAATTGTTTTTTTCAGTGTTTGTGTTTAGACGTTAGTTCATAGTTGTTGTTGTTGTTGTTTGTAGTATTCGTAGTTTGAGTTTGTAACTGTTCACAAAATTTCCGCAAAAAACGTACAAATTTGTTTTCTCTGCGACTCCAAGAGCTCCAATTCATATCATCGGTGAGAAATTTATCACACGGATATGTGTTGCTTCCATGATGAATGTTCATTTACATCATTTCAATACTGAGGATATCTTATATTTCTACCGAGATTTCTACCAGTTTTTGAATATTGATTGCTCCATTCTATTCAATCTGAAAAAAACATACCTGTATAACCAGATCACTCTATATCAAAGCTGAGTA
Source organism: Gastrophysa polygoni (assembly GCA_963576655.1). Taxonomy (NCBI): domain Eukaryota; kingdom Metazoa; phylum Arthropoda; class Insecta; order Coleoptera; family Chrysomelidae; genus Gastrophysa; species Gastrophysa polygoni. The sequence goes on from OY755083.1 coordinate 29,496,366, forward strand.
TATGTTATGTTGTCTACCATCAATATATATATACATATTCAAATAGGTATATATTTTCCAAATAACATGATTATTTACAGAGAAAATCTTAGATGAGGATGATCCAAGGAGAAAATAGATAAGTAGTCCAAACATAACCTGTGAACTGAAGAGATTAACACATTACACATGAAGTTTCAAAATTTGAATTTTGCGCATGCGCCCTCGATCATCGTTGCCAATTAGACAAGGAAAGACGTATATAATGAAGCATTACTTTTCTAACATTGCTCATATGGCGTTTGGTCAATATTGTAGTTAATACATATATGGCCTTAAGAGATAACCAACTTCGATCTTTTAGCGAAAAGTCAAAGTAAAATACAATGTGCGCATGCGCGACCCTGTCATTGATAATTTCCTCTTCTTTTTATCAATTGTGGTTAGAATTTTTTTCAACTTTGCCACTTATTTAGACAGGAATTAAACTCTCATTGAAATAATAATTGAATTTCTGTGAGGGCAATAATGTAAGACAGTAACCTCGTTATTTGAGTTTGGGTTCATCACTATAAACTATCAAAACACAAATAATCATATCGGGCTAAGCACGTAAGCGACTAGTTTCACATGACGAAGTAGAGTTTTAATTCATTAAAGTATGTGCATAAAGGTGAAAAAGTCCTCAATGATATGTTAAATTAAATTAAAAGTTAATGATAGAGAAAAGTTTTTTTTTATCTGTGGACAACACGAAAGGGAACCTATATTGTTCGAGGAACATCGTGTTAGCCAGCGGTGGAATTTTGGAAAAGAAGGAAGGTGTTGGAATTTTTCTTGAATGTTTGGAGGTTGTAAGCATCAGGAAAGACTTCAGTAGGCAAAGAATTCCACAACTTTGCCGTTCTATTGATGAATGATGCTTGGTATAGCGATGTTCGATAGGTCTCGAGCCTGACAGTGTAGGGGTGACCAGCTTGAGCTCGTCTGGTTTGTCTACTAGGAATCGCGCGTGGTGGCATAATAGATGATATGAAGATAAAGCGCCGTGCATGAATCCACCTTTAAATTGGTTGAGTTGTCACTTGTCAAGCAGTAATAACCTCAAGCCTGTGACCTCAAGCAGAGACTCAAATCGAAAAGTAACCCCTCTTCTGTGCTCAAATACTCAAATTTCGTATTTTGCTTTTGATTTATTCACAACTGTGTTTCTTGTTGTCTGAAATATGAAAAATATCAATTCAATATGAATAGTCTACCTTGGGATTTGATGTTTGGCAGTGTCAAATTCACAGTAGACATTGATGATGAAACGTATAAAGAGTTTATCCAAGGTAAATACATTATGTGATATTTAAGAGTAACCCGTTATAATTATGTTTAATTTTCAAATCCTGCAGCACAAAACAGATACGCAGACATATACGCAGGTATATCACCAGTTTTTTTTTTCGAACATAAAGATAATTTGAATGAATGCCATCCTTCTTCTCAGGTAGAAGATGCATATGAAGGCAATTCGTTTCAAATAGAATACGATGGTATTTTAGTCAAATTTGTTATTCATTCAGAAACTCACTTCAGTCTATTGTTTTAGGTAAGCTTTGCACGGAAAACAATATGATTTTATTTATTTCACAATACCGTAGAAACGAAAAAATGATGGAGACAACTATTAAGATAGAAGTTTGACAAAAAATTGCCCAAGAGATAGAAATAGCTACAAAGCAAAAATGCTCTCAAGATCAAGCCGAGAACAAGTGAAATGCACTGAGAAAGAAGTACATAGGAATAAAACAGCGAAATAAACAAATGGGAAAAAGTGCAAAGCCATGTTAATATTATCCATCAATTGATGAAATCCTAGGCGAAAAACCAGAAGTGATAGCCCCTGCCACTTGTTCCAGTCTACAAGGCTTGCAGGTGCAGGCCAAAGAAGAAGCCACAGGACAAAAAAATGATCAGTCCAAAACTAGTTCCTTCCAAAACAAGCAGAAACAAAAATCCGATGCTGCTGAGCGAAGACGTCAGGAAAAAATGAAAATAATAGATGACTCAAATGAGGCAATGAATAGGCTGGTGGACATTTTAGAAAAGAAAAAAGAAAAGAAAGGATAAATCAAACGAAGGGTAACCTTCCTGAAAATGAGGTTTTTTCATTTATGTTTTTTATTTGACAATATTTATTTTGATTATTTTAAGAGGTGAGATTTTTCAGAAGGATTGTATGATGCATGCTCAGTCACGACCATTCTTGATGAAATGTGAATGCAAATATGAACAAATGAGGTCTTGAGATTTCTATTTCTTCTCAATGGACAATCTCACTGAGAGAATTCCTTGTTTATGTAGAAAGTATTATTTTCGTTTTCCAATATTTGTTGTTCCTGATGAAGGTATCATTTGTTTGGAATTGCCAAAATGTCTCCTTGTTTCAAACAAATGTCATGGAGCAAGCAGGTGGTTATTAGTATATTGCGGAATGAGATCCAGCCTTTTCATCTCCAAAACTTTTCTAGCCTCCAAAATCTATCTTTTGAGTGAACGTAGGCATTTGACTACCCTGTTTCGGTTCAATAACTGGTTAAAACGAATTTGCTGTGGAGAAAGGTGCCCATTGTCTTTAAAACCTACTATTACTGTGGTAGACAATTTTTGTATGCCAGATCACCAATTAGATGTTAGTCATTTGAAATCTGAATTAATCCTTCCCGCATATGTTGGTAGATTGGCGACTTAGTGAAAAAAGGCGTTGGTCGTGAACACCGCTGGGCTCACCAGCATAAATGTCTAAAAATATTTCTTCAGAATTTCAAATTCCTTGATATATGAGTTCCCATGTACATTGGGCTCTTCAATTTCAATATGGCATCCATCTATAGCACCTGCAATGCCTGCAACAATAAAAAGAAATAATCAGTATTTATAGTGAGTGTAAGAACATTATTCATTTACCTGAGAATCTATTGATTTGTTCAAATTTTTGAGCTACACTGACAGTCTCAATTATATTTGAAAACGCAATTATTCTTCTTATCTGATTCAAGTGAAGCATTTTGCAGACAATTTCATTGGTCACGTACCAGCAGCAAAATTTTCGAATTACAAACCTAAAAGCCACGCTTCTAAAACTTTCGCAATTTCCCAAGTACCAACAGTTTTTTCTCAAATGACATTTCAGGTCTTCCTACTGTTAACTCGGAGTTTCCTATTGTCATCAATTCCAACGAAAGGTACTCGAAAGTCTCCCTTGAAAGCCGGAAATGTAGTTTAAATTGATGATCAATGAAATTCAGCACTGTAATTTCATAGTAATTTTCAACCTTTTCCAACACTTCAGTATTTTCTTCATCGCTTTCGCGTAGTTCTTCTACAATATTTCTCACAGTATTTGCAAATGCAGCATAAACCATAATATAGTCTACATCCATAGTAATTTCTAATAATACAATAACATAAAACGCAAATATTAAATTATTCCCACAGCAACAAGTAGGTTCATGTTAAATATCAGAAATGTCAAATTATTACACTGAAATAACATGAGCGTACCATAATTATTTTTCTCAACTATTTCAATCGACACCATGTGATCAATAAACCCTAACTATTCTAACCGTGATCTGTTTGAATTATCGTACGTACTTATGACGAACCGTCGAAAAAGTCAACACAGATAGTGCCAGTTGTACCACGTCAACGAATTCAGACATTCAGAAAATATTTATGTTCATAAATTCATACAGAATCTTTGAAGAAATGAACAGTTAATAAGAGTGGTGAACGTTTTGGGAAAAGTGTAGGATTAACTTTTTTTACTAATAGTTCTGTGGAACTGTCAAACTTTCTTGGCCTATTGAACCCATCACTGACATGATACAAAAACGCAAAGTTCAAATATCAATATAAATAAACCGTGTGGTGCTGGTTTTTTTCAGATTGATAAACGAGACGTCGTCGAGTTAAAATCGGAGATAAGCCGAAAGTTGCCTAAAAGATCCAGATCTTCCCTGTGCCATCCTCACGGTGGTACAAATTCAATTTCACATTTTTTCGTCTTCTGTAGATGTATAATATCTAGTAACATCCATAGAAGACGAAAAAATGTGAAACTGAAATTGTACTACAGTAGGGAGGAAAGGGTGAATCAAATAGAGAGAAAATTAACCGATTTATTATGTATTTTTCTCCGTCTTCTATGGATGTTACTAGATATTCCTGTGTAAGATTCATTAGCGAACAGTGAATAATAAAAAAGATACATAATATTTAATTCACTCTCTCCCCCCTACGGTGGTACAAATTCAATTTCACATTTTTCCGTCTCCTATAGATGTTACTAGATATTCCTGTGGAAGATTTATCAACGAATAAGAAATAATAAAAAAAAATACATAACAAAATGGTCAATTTTTTCACTATTTAATTCACATTCTCTCCCCTACTGTGGTACAAATTCAATTTTACATCTCTTCGTCTTCTATGGATGGTACTAGATATTCCTGTGGGAGAATTATCAACGAACAGGAAATTTTATAGAAGATGCATAATAAAATGGTCAATTTTTTCTCCATGCAATTCACCCTCTTCCCCCTACGGTGGTGCAAATTCAATGTGACATTTTTTTTTTTCTATGGATTTGACTCAATATCTCTGTGAAATAACTTTCAGCACACTTTGAGAGATATAGAAGGAATTGCTTTTTTTCAATTTTTCTCCAATCTACGGTGCTGATAATTCGATATCGAATGAATTCGTACGATATCATGTGATATATCTTGTGATTTCCTCCTAGATGGTGCGAATTATCACGTGAATCTTATATAGTTATTTTCCTAACAAGTGCGCAAAGTGTTACTTTTCCGCACGCAAATACAGTTAGGCGAACGACGCGAAGCGGAGTTCGTATAAGTTTTGTATCAGATACTACAAAGATTCTTGAACTATTGTTTTTACTATCGGGTATTTTGACGACTATCAAATTTCCTTCATCCTCTATGTGATCAACCATTATCTTGCAAAGCTCATCGCGCCTGCAAGCACAGGCCAACACTGTTGTTCCTAGGAAATTTTTCGTTGTACTAAATTGTGGAAGAAAATTGTACTAAATTCGGACAAATTGTACTGAAAAAAGCGGGAAATTCAAATTATAAAGGATAGATAAAACTTAATTTTATTGTAGAATTTTTACTACAAAAATGAATAACTAAGTAGGTATTATTTTCTTAAAATAAAAAAAAACAGGTACAACAGCAGGTACATAGATTTTGGAATATAAAAAAAATATTCCTTAATGGTTTACTGCTCTTAACAGCTGTGGTCCTGGTTTCCAATCCAAACAGCCTTTAGTGTACATATTCAGCATGTCCTTCAATTGTAAAATTTCTGAACATGTGTTCACAAGCAGTCTATTTCTTGTCTTGGATTTTATTAAATTCATATGAGAGAAAATTCTCTCTGCTGTAGCCGAGAAATGGGGAAGTGTGAGAACAACTTTGACTACTGTCATTAAATTTGGAAACATTGATGAGCCAACTGTGTTTTTCATGGTACTCACTTCGCTCCAGAATTCTGGCAAGCTAAAATTGTTTTTATTTTTAATCAATTCATTATCAGGAAACAAATCAGTGAACTCTGCAATAGACATCACATTTCCTGAAGTGGCCACAGCAGGAGTGAATTTTGCAGTAAAAATATAATAAGGGTTCTTGAAGTCGAATCTACTTTTAATTTGATTACATATTTCAGTGTAAAACTCCAAAGCATGTACTCTGAAATTATGTAATTCTTGTTTACTTATGTTTTGTGAATGTTCAATAATCAGTTCTGACTTAGCCCTAAAATACATATCCTCTATAGCTGAATGAAAATTTGGATTATTGATATTCACATCAATACCATATTTTTCTCGAATTTCTTTTTTTATGAAGCATTTCAGGAAAGTTTTATAGAGGATTGTGATCTTCTCTAGTAAATGAGGTACCTGTGGCCTTTCACTCTGAAACTCAAGGTTTAACTCAAAGTAACTGAATCCAAAGCAAACAGCATATATGAAAGATACAATTTGTAAATGTCACTTTGTAAGGCATTTAGAATGGACTTAGCCATTGGTAGATTCTCTCCTTAGCTCTGTCCTTGAAAATATAATGTCAATGAATCCCAATGATCCATATGACAAACCATCTGAAAATGAAAATGTAACATTGAAATTGGTCACATCATCATTGAAATACTTAACCTTGAAAGATAACCATCCGGATCGACTGGGATACAATTTTTATTAGGCCTCTCATTAACAAAAATTTGACATTCTCTCAATTCACCTATTCGCTTGGCACTGTGAGAAAAATAGGACTAAATTTCTCTAACAACCTGTTCCACTGTGGATGGAATTTTCTTGCATGCACAAAGATGCAATGAATGGCAGGCACATCCTTGAATCACAATACCTGGTACAATTTCTTTTAGTTCAGCCTGCAGACCATTCAGGTGTCCCATCATCACTGCTGCATTGTCAGCTCCAAATCCAATGATATTATTATAGGAAATGTTTGAGCTGTCAAGAAGGGATTTTATTGACTCAAAAATGCCAGCTGCAGTGGCAGATTGCACTTGTATCAAATCGAAGAAATGATCTATTATGCCCTTCCAATATCTAACAATTACAGCTAGACACTTCTGATCCCCAACATCTGTAATCTCATCTACAATTAGTGAAAATTTCACAGAGTGAAGATCTTTCACAACTTCATCTTTTGCTGCAGGGCCTATAACTGAAACACATGTTTCGGATATTGGATATCTCAGAATATGGAAATATGTTGGCGTATAATTCTGGTAGTGTATCCATTAATAGTGAAGGTCAGTTGTGTTCACATGAATATGCACACAATTTCAGTTCAGCTTCTTTCACCTGGTAGGTGGTTTTATTGAATTTTGTTACTTTTTCAATGTCTAAAAGTGAGGGGGTTTCACTTGCTGCTTTATATTTCTTGATATGACAGAAGGACTTCTCATGTCTTTTAATATGAAATGAGCTGCCTTGAATAGCTTTGGAACATACTTTGCACAAAAAAATGATCTCAGGGGAAACAGTCAACCACTTGAATTCATCAAGCCACTGTAGCCTAAAATTCTGCTTATATTTCTTCTTTTTCTTGACTGTAGTTTCTTGTTATTGATTCTCTTTAAGTTCGTCATGATGATGATAATCTGTTTCCACATGGTTTACTTAGTATTCTTTTCCTTGTTCATATCAGAACAATTTTTCATTGTGGCTGCAACTGGTGCTAGGCTAGTAGGCTTCTCACTCTCACAAGAAACATTTGATTCCTTATTGAGGGAAGAGGAAGAGGGCCTAATGAAGAATCTACAAGAGAGGTTTATATCAATGTCAAAATTTAAAATGGAGAAAAAATCTAGCAAATACCAGCTCCTTTAAAATTGTTTATCTATTCTGCCGACAATGGTTATTAAAATTATATCCAAATAAAAAAACACCTAGAACATACTCACTTGTCCATTACCTTTGATATTGATGATGCAGAGTTTTAAGACTTTTCAAAAAGTAAAAAGTAATAATAAACACAATAATGATTATATTTTCATGCGTGAAACACAAAATTAGCAGACTAGTGACATAAATGATAGATGACAGCAATGTGAACTGGCTGCCAGGCAGCAGCCAGCTGTCAGGAATCCCAGCCGCCAGGATTTCCGAAAACATCCGAAGATAAACTCAGTGGCGTCAGTATATAATGTTGAACAGAAATAGATTAACAAAGAAGTTAAAGTTTCTCATACACATACATTGATTTGTGGATATCGATGATTCATTATGTTAAATCTTCATACCAACATGGACTCGAATTGATTTGTTATACCGAAATATCATACTGCTTCAATGAATATATATACTACGAATATCGCTTTAATTTTATTTTTCCATAATTTCAAATCTATTACTTCGGATTCGATTGTCAAGATGAGATATGAAAAAAACAGTTCTTTATCATCTACTTGATCATAGTTTCACGAAATTTTTTCTTGCACTAGGCATCCCCTAGGGGATGAATGGCCGTTTCAACCCTATAACCAGTATTTCTAAAAAAATTCAAATCTAGTACTTCGGATGCGACTTTCAAGTTGAGATATGAAAAAAAAAACAGTTCTTTATGATCTACTCAATCATAATTTCGCAAAGATATTTCTTGCACTAGGGGATGAATGACCGTTTCACCCCTGTAACCGGAATTTCTAAAGAAAATCAAATCTAGTACTTCGGATGCGACTGTTGGGTTGAGATATAAAAAAACAGTTCTTCATGATCTACTCGATCATAATTTCGCAAAAATATTCTTTGCACTAAGGAATGAATGACCGTTTCACCCCTATATCAGGAATTTCTAAAAAAATTCAAATATAGTACTTCGGATCCGACTGTCGAGTTGAGATATGGAAAAAACAGTTCTTTATGATCTACTCGATCATGATTTTGCAAAAATTTTCCTCGCACTAGGGGATGAATGACCGTTTCACTCCTTCAACCGGAATTTCTAAAAAAATTCAAATCTAATACTTCGGATGCGACTGTCAAGTTGAGATATGAAAGAACAGTTCTTCATGATCTACTCAATCATAATTTCACAGGAATATTCCTTGCAATAGGAGATGAATGACCGTTTCACCCCTATAACAGGAATTTCTAAAAAAATTCAAATATAGTACATGGGATTCGACTGTCGAGTTGAGATATGGAAAAAACAGTTGTTCAGATCATAATTTCACGAAATTTTTCCTTGCACTAGGAGATGAATGACCGTTTCACCCCTTTAACCCGAATTTCTAAGAAAATTCAAATCTAGTTCTTCGGATTCGACTGTCAACTTGAGATATGGAAAAACAGTTCTTTATGATCTCCTCGATCATTATTTCCTAGAAATATTCCTTGCACTAGGGGATGAATGGCCGTTTCACCCCTATAACCAGTATTTCTAAAAAAAATCAAATCTAGCACTTCGGATGCGACTGTCGAGTTGAGATATGAAAAAAACAGTTCTTTATGACCTACCCGATGATAATTCCACAGGAATATTCCTTGCACTAGGGGATGAATGACCGTTTCACCCCTATGAACGATATTTCTTAAAAAATTCATATCTATAGTACTTCGGATGCGACTGTCAAGTTTAGATATGAAAAAAACAGTTCTTCATGATCTACTTGATCCTAATTTCACGAAATTTTTCCTTGCACTAGGGGATGAATGGCCGTTTCACCCCTATAACCGGAATTTCTAAAAAAATTAATTCTAGTACTTCGGATGCGACTGTCAAGTTGAGATATAAAAAAAACAGTTCTTTATGATCTGATCGATCATAATTTTGCAAAAATATTCCTTGCACTAAGGGATGAATGGCGGTTTCACCTCTATAACCGGAATTTCTAAAAAAAAACAGATCTAGTACTTCGGATGCGACTGTCAATTTGAGATATGAAAAAAACAGTTCTTCATGATCTACTCGAATTTCACAGAAATATTCCTTGCACTAGGGGATGAATGACCGTTTCACCCTTATAACCGGAATATCTAAACAAAATCAAATCTAGTACTTCGGATGCGACTGTCAAGTTGAGATATGACAAAAACAGTTCTTTATGATCTACTCAATCATAATTCCACAGGAATATCCCTTGCACTAGGGGATGAAAGGCCGTTTCACCCCTATAACCGGTTTTTCTAAAAAAAATCAAATCTAGTACTTCGGATGCGACTGTCAAGTTCAAATATGAAAAAAACAGTTCTTTATGATCTACTTGATCCTAATTTCACGAAATTTTTCCTTGCACTAGGGGATGAATGGCCGTTTCACCCCTATAACCGGAATTTCTAAAAAAAATCAGATCTAGTACTTCGGATGCGACTGTAAAGTTGAGATATGAGAAAAACAGTTCTTTATAATCTACTCGAATTTCACGAAATTTTTCCTTGCACTAGGGGATGAATGACCGTTTAACCCTTATAACCGGAATTTCTAAACAAAATCAAATCTAGTACTTCGGATGCGACAGTCAAGTTGAGATATGAAAAAAAACAGTTCTTTATGATCTACTCAATCATAATTCCACAGAAATATCCCTTGCACTAGGGGATGAATGGCCGTTCCACCCCTATAACCGGTTTTTCTAAAAAAAATCAGATCCAGTACTTCGGATGCGACTGTCAAGTTGAGATATGAAAAAAACAGTTCTTCATGATCTACTCGAATTTCACAGGAATATTCCTTGCACTAGGGGATGAATGACCGTTTCACCCTTATAACCGGAATTTCTAAACAGAATCAAATCTAGTAATTCGGATGCGACTGTCAAGTTGAGATATGAGAAAAAAACAGTTCTTTATGATCTATGTAACGTTTCAATATTTACTTTGGTAATTTTTCGTTAAATTATAGTAATAATAGGCAATGATTTCGTAAACAATTTGATAGAGTAGTTTCAATATTCCAGGCAGTACTTACATATGGAAGAAAAACCAGGATATACTTTGTATACATTTATTCCGAACAAAACTGGTAGAGAACAATAATAACTACACTGCACTTTTCACTGATTGTTGATTTCTGTCGGTTCGAGCTGCTGGTGGACCTGTTGTTCGTCATCGTGGGCGATCTGATATGAAAAATAAAAATAAATACGTTAGGAGCATGAATGGTTCATGTGTAATGGGAAACACATAGTGGGTATTTTATATAGGATCGATCAGTGATCGCAGGTGTTAACACTTACCGATTATTCTTCTGGTGTAAGACCATTGTTTTGTTTTGAGTAGTATCAAGTTCGTTGGATAGGTTAGCGGGACGCTATCCGTTTAACTGATTTTTCGTCTACTTCTCAAATTTACTTTCATAGCCTACCTATCTTCAGCCCAGCAGGCTCCTTTTTTCGTCTACTTCTCAAATTTACTTTCATAGCCTACCTATCTTCAGCCCAGCAGGCACCTTGCTGGTATCGAATACACAGATTAGTTCATGTATCTCTGTCTAGACTATAAGCATTGGTGAGATGAACATAGCTTCTGAATAAATCTTCTTCGAATCCGTTGTTCAGCAACGTGGTAGAGACAGGAGAGATGGGAAGGGTAGCGGGAGATCTTTCATGAAATGGGATGGACTTGATATCGAGGTGGAGTACAGAGACATTTGGTGAGATTGCTTAAAGAGGTGTATTGATGTTATATAAAGTTTCTGTTGGATTCCGGGAATTCACACATATACTTGTGGATTTATCAACACCATCTTATTTACGATCATCACATATCGTTTGTAATCATCCTTGGATGACTGAGTGATTATTGTATCTTCTTTGTGAAGGACCCTTGCGATCGGCCACGTTCCTGTTACTCGGTCCTCCATTTTCTTTTTCAAATACCTACCCTCAACCATCCGAAGAGGTAAACTGTGAATACTTGGTGAGTCGAATCATTTCACTTATAGTCGATGACATTTTAGGGTCCTAGTACCAGCTTGACAATTTTGCTGTGTTTCTGCCGGTTATGTAACCGGTGATGTCACTTCGCCTGCCAGTTGCTGTTTCTGGGGTATTGCTGACATAGATGATACCGTGCTGATCTGTTGGAGTTACGGAAATCAGATAAGCTGCATAAGCTAGTTTTTTTTTGTTGCTTACTCATTGTACTTCATCAATTTCTACGGGTTTATTCTGAGACTGATTCCTTACTAATCGATATGATATGATTATTTTGCACCACTGAAACAGGCATTGTAACGGAAATAACCATATCAACTCCCTGTAAACTCAACGTGATCACGTCGGGGTGGACATATAAGCGTGCTTATATATTGCCTGTTACCGGTGTTGCCTAAAATAGTGTGTCTATTCCGTATGTCAATCTGAAATCGAATAGTACCATCACACATTGAGTCAGACTGAATAAAACTTCGTCTTGGGAAAGCGGATCTGTTTTTCTTGGTTAATCGTATTAGATATACATGCAGGTTATTTCGCATTCATGAATAATACAAGGTTTAACTAAATATATATATATATATATATATATATATATATATCTTATAACTGGAAAACGGAACCTTTGAGAACTTTGGGAGTTTTCCAACTTAAACTCGCGATACCATTGGTGGCGCCCTTTGAATCAATTTCTATTGAATATACAGTGTGTTCTGGTTTGAACCCCCCTATACCCGACCGAGCTTCGGGGCAATCTTGCTCGTGCTATTTCGCCTTCGTTTTCCAGGTAATTATTTTTTTTATTTGTTTTTAAGACAGCACGTGGCATCTACTCGATCATAATTTCACGAGAATATCCCTTGCACTAGGGGATGAATGGCCGTTTCACCCCTATAACCGGTTTTTATAAAAAAAATCAGTTCTAGTACTTCGGATGCGACTGTCAAGTTGAGATATGTTAATAAACAGTTCTTTATGATCTACTCGAATTTCACAGGAATATTCCTTGCACTAGGGGATGAATGGCCGTTTCATTCCTATAACCGGTTTTTCTAAAAAAAATCAAATCTAGTACTTCGGATGCGACTGTCAAGTTGAGATATGGAAAAAAACAGTTCTTTATGATCTACTTGATCATAATTTCACGAAAATATTCCTTGCACTAGGGGATGAATGGCCGTTTCACCCCTATAACCGGTTTTTCTAAGAAAAATCAAATCTAGTACTTCGGATGCGACTGTCAAGTTGAGATATGGAAAAACAGTTCTTTATGATCTACTCAATCATAATTTTACAGAAATATTCCTTGCACTAGGAGATGAATAGCTGTTTCACCCCTATAACCAAAATTTCTAAAAAAATTCGAATCTAGTACTTCGGATGTGACTGTCAAGTTGAGATATGAAAAAAACAGTTCTCTACGATCCACTCGATCATAATTTTACGAAAATATTGCTTGCACTAGGGGATGAATGGCCGTTGCACCCCTATAACCGGAATTTCTAAAAAAAATCAAATCTAGTACTTCGGATGCAACTGTCAAGTTGAGATATGAAAAAAAACAGTTCTTTATGATCCTTTCGATCATAATGTCACGAGAATTTTCCTTGCACTAGGGGATGAATGGCCGTTTCACCCCTATAACCAGTATTTCTAAAAAAATTCAAATCTAGTACTTCGGATGCGACTGTCAAGTTGGGATATGAAAAAAAAACAGTTCTTCATGATCTACTTGATCATGATTTCACGAAATTTTTTCTTGCACTAGGGGATGAATGGCCGTTTCACACCTATAACCAGTATTTCTAAAAAAATTCAAATATAGTACTTCGGATGCGACTGTCATGTTGAGATGTGAAAAAAAAAACAGTTCTTCATGACCTACTCGATAATAATTCCACAGGAATATTTTTTGCACTAGGGGATGAATGACCGTTTCACCCCTATGAACAATATTTCTTAAAAAATTCATATCTAGTACTTCGGATGCGACTGTCGAGTTGAGATATGAAAAAAAAAACAGTTCTTTATGATCTTTTTGATCATAATTTCACGAAATTCATCCTTGCACTAGGGGATGAATGACCGTTCCACTCCTATAACCGGTTTTTCTAAAAAAAATCAAATCTAGTATTTCGGATGCGACTGTCAAGTTGAAATATGAAAAGAACAGTTCTTTATGATCTAATCGATCATAATTTCGCAAAAATATTCCTTGCACTAAGGGATGAATGGCGGTTTCACCCCTATAACCGGAATTTCTAAAAAAATTCAAATCTAATACTTCGGATGCGACTGTCAAGTTGAGATATGAAAGAACAATTCTTTATGATCTACTCAATCATAATTTCACAGGAATATTCCTTGCAATAGGAGATGAATGACCGTTTCACCCCTATAACAGGAATTTCTAAAAAATCAAATCTAGTACTTCGGATGCGACTGTCAAGTTGAGATATGAAAAAAACAGTTCTTTATGATCTACTCAATCATATCGGATCGTCCATTCTTCTGCAAATTTCCACACTATATACCCAGGAGGTATTGCAATTAGCGCGTTACCTTTTTTTGTGGGAGGTTCGCCAGGAGCCCTATCAACCCAGAAAGGCCTCCCATCTCCCCTTTTAGCCTTTCCCTAACCTCACATACCTAGTACGAATTGACATTTTCGAAAATGTTGTTCGACTGTATGAAAAATTGATGTAACCGATCTAGCCTAAAAACTAAAAAGCCTAACCCTATCCTTTTGGCGTGAACAGTGACTCAGTATCATGGATGATTCTTGTAAAATGAAGCAGTAACTAGTTTTACCTCAATATTTTTGAAAAAATATATGAAAACTAAAAAAAAACGCAGAAAATGAGTTCAATATTGGCGATAAATGCTACAAAATTCATCATTCATGAAAGATTGATTACCAGCTGTTATGCATTTTTTGTGAATATGTGTCGGATATTGTCTGAACTCTGAAGAAGTAAGTATTTAATTTTATTCCTATATCGCTGTGAATTGTCTATATTCCTCAAATTTTTATTATTAACGATATTTTCGAAGAAATGTATACAGATTACTCCGCAATTATAGCCGTCTTTTTGATGATAGTGGTCAAATATCTTGATTGAAAAATCATTCACATTCCTGAAAGGTTTATCTTTATGAAAATCATCGTGAGACTTCATGAAATTTTTGAATTTATTGAAATATATTTGCGTTTTGGCTACAGTACTATTGAATGGGTCTATGAACGAGAAAGTTCCAGTTTCAAAATCAGCTATTATCAAGCAATAATGATTATTTAACAAGACGGGCATGGCAACTTTTTCCTTTACAAATTCGGTTTGTGCTACAAAATGCTTCTCGAGAAACTATTCAGGGTGAAAATTAGTGATGATATGCCTTCTGATATGATCTGATGATTATGATCGATATTCAATAAATTTAATGTGATCTACAACAAAATTAGTCAACCAGTTGCTTCCATCAAGAGAAACATAATCTGATATTCTCAATTCTTTGACAAAACATTTCAAGTTCTGAAATACCGCCACCGTATAATCCCTATCTCCTGTCTTCTTATAATAATCAATACCATCAATCAAGCCATTACACAAAAAGTTAAAATCTACCAAAGGTCTCCATTTACGCAGCTCTTCGTCACCTATGTTCTCGAAACCTATCAAAGCAGGAATATAATAAAAATAATAAAATGCCTTCAGCTTTGGCAACATGGTATTTATAAAGAATTTATGATTTCTACAGACGCGCTCTACTTTCAGCCTTTCGAAAGTATATATCACAAAATCGCACCACCGTCTATTTAAAATTTCGAGTAACCCTTGAATCTGGTAGTAATAATTGCTAGTCAATTTTAATTTTCCGTCTTTCCGCAAGTAATCCAGTTCGACAATAGCACCTTCTGGATGGTCATTCCTAATTTTATACGGACATTTGACCTCTACCGCACCATCTTCGCCGATTAGACCATCGGGAGATCCTGCCAAGAATGAATAAGTTCTGTGGACCACTAATCCGCTATCCCTAACCTGAATATTGATGTTTTCGTTCATATACTTTCCGATTGCATTCTTTTCATACTTTATACCGTCTCTCATTGCTTCATTTGGTTGATTATCTTGATTCATTAAATTTTTCAAAATGTTAATTTTTCCGTTATATGATTTACTTTTGCAAATAATGCCGAAGTTTGATGCGGTTAACCTTATCTTCCGTTCCGCAAACCATCGTGAGAATTTTCTTTGATTCCTAGTGCTCATTCCAATGTCTTCCCTATTTTGCGAATTACTCTCATTTTCAATTTTTAATAAGAAACTCTGACATTTGAATTTGAAATCACGATAACATGTCTTACAATAAAAATTATTGGTGCTAGACAGTAGACTTGTCACAATTTTTGTGTATCCAGCCGAAACACTTGTCACAAGATACCCATTCCGCAGTTTCGTCAAGTCGTCCAAGACCACAATACAAACATTTAAAAGTGTCTGATGTATCTTTGGATGGAGGATGCTTGTGAATCGTACAATTTTCACAAAAATACGAACCAGTGTAAGTTCGATCACCAGATGACGGATCACATTTTGAGCGTAACCATCTATCACAGCCATCACAAGCTACCCAGTCGGCGGTTAAATCCAGTTGACCAAGATTACAATACAAACATTTGTATTCATTATTAACACGATTAGTTATCGAAACATTGTTATTCATTATTTTACAAGATTCGCAAAAATATGGAATGCTGTTATATTTCTCATCACTGGGATTCGGATCACAATTTATGTGTAGCCATCCGTTACAGCCGTCACAAGCTATCCAGTCAGCGGTTACGTCCAGCTGACCGTATCCACAATATAAACATTTTTCAAGAATTGATTTATCTGCACCATTATTTTTTGCTGTCTCAGTTTCCATAGTGGTATCTTGAGAAGCAGAGCGTTTCGGATAATTCCCAGTGAAATGTGTTGATAAAACAATGCCTTTCCATTCCCAGGTTTCCTCGGCTGTATGCTCATTAGCAGGATCTTCACTTTTCAAAGGCTGTTTTGTGAGTCTATATTTTGAAATGTTAAGTTTCCACTCCTTGTGAAGGCAAAGAACATTTTCTCTGGATTTCCGTAAACATCTAGAACATTTCAGGTTCCTTTGACCGCATAAAATATTTCTTTTGAGATTACCAAAATGATTTTCTACATATATATTACTGACATGTTCCGAGTTTGTTTTATATTTTGAAATGATTCCAGTCCAAACTGAACAAAATGGCAAATATTTCTGTAATATCATGTCAAGAAATTTCGTACTATGATACATATTATTTGATTCTGAAGATTCTATAGGAGCCGCCTTAATGTTGATTAATATTCTGAAGAAATGTTTATAAAATGCGCTCATTCTGTGTAAACCTGTGTGATTTCCTTCACATTCAATACTATCAACTGATTCGACATTCAAGTTACATTCCACAAACTGAGTGTCATTGTTTATTCTATTTTTTCCTGCTGAACCTAACAACCCCTTAAAACTTGTATCAACATCTGTACATAAATACTTATTTATTAAAAGTGTCGCCATATTTTTGAACCACCTATCGATATCATCTATATTATTCAGATTGATTATATCCTGATTATATCAGATTATATCCTTATAGAACGATTTGACATTATTATCTATGAAGCAGTCATCGATATCTTTACTGAAATTTTTCATCAGATGCGCACTACATAAATGAACTGAAATTAGTAGAAGGTCTTTGCTGTTTCTGGGTCTCCCCCCAAGGTCAGAGGGGTATGACCTTGGGGGGAGTGGCCTTGAGGAGCGCTACAACCTTGGGGGAGTGACCTTGAGAAGCGCTCTTGGGGGTTTTGTCCTTGAGGAGTGGTGTGGGCCATGTATATGACCTTGGGGCGAGTGACCTTGAGCGTGTTCCATGACCTCGAGAGGAAATTGGCCTGGAAGGTTATTATTGCGTTAGAGAGCGACCTTGGAGATGCACGCCTCACCTCAAGGCCGTTCGGTAGTAGTGGGGTATTGCTGCTTCACATATCGAAGTTCCTATAAATACCATATTTTCCATCTACCCAACATAGTTCTCACAGCAGCAAACATACTGAATACATAATCTGCCAGGATAAGTGAGAATCTGAAAGTGCGATAAAGTGTAATCTGTTTCTTGTAAGTACAATTGTTCATATACTTTTTAGACCTTCTTTCACGTAACCAAGGGAGTGGAAATGGCATCTTCTAAAATTGATTTGGACGCTATCAATCATAGAATCAATGAGGTTGATGAGATTATAGAGCAAATTCTGTTATCATCGCTACCCTTGAATAAAAGTTATATAATCAAGAAGATATCGTTTTTTTCGACCAAATCCGGTAAAAGCGGTAATGTGATATTGTGTGATGAAAAAACTGAAGTTTGTATCAAATGCTGGTCACCGAAAAGAGTTGTAGAAGAGATGAAAGAGAGCGATGTTATTGAGATGAATTCTTCTAACGGATTATATACTCTCACATACTTGGGTCAGAGCGAGCCAGTATTTGAGGGTGCAACAACGAGAGCTCTGATCAAGTTCAGTACCAAGGCATTGTAGTCAAATGTATATATCCTCATTCATTCAATTTTTATGTACGTCAGAGTGAAAAGGGTTTAAAAATTATATAATAATATTTCTTACATTTACATTTTCTCTTTCTCGCAAATCGCCTTCATATTTGTTCTGCGGTAAGTGGTATATTAGATGTAGGGAGGAAATTATATCTTCGCGAGCTTGAATATTTTATTCATTTATAGAATCATCGTAAGTGTTCCAGACATGTGGATGCACTATTCTAGTCAGAGCTGGCCAGCGGCAGAAGACATCGAATCATCTGTGAGGCGGCTGAGATGTCAGATGGCGGACTTGGAGCGCGATATACATCATGTCATGAATTATGATGTGAGTGTGTGCTTCGATGAAGAAAAAATTCAACACCTTCACACAACAGCTGAACAGTATCAATGGGGGCGGATCCTGTGCGAGAGATTCGAATACGGCAGCATTACTTTAGGTCAGTTCCTCGAAGCAATGGTTAGAGAAAACTTGAGACAATACCTCCAGGAAATTGCAGAATTCCTACCATACCACCTCATTCAGAAATATAGGCTGGAGGTGGTTCCAGAAGAAGTTTCTGACGAAGAAGAAGAAGAGGGAAGGAAATGAGATAGTTGACGTATATAAAATAATCCGTTTCCGATTCACACGATTCAAAAGTTTCAATTTCTGTTGATCTGACGGTATAACGTGCCTTATCTTCCACTCGATTTTGTTAATTTCTATATTGGCATCAACTTCCCCCATATAGGAGTTCTTGAATGATCGAGATATGATGAGTATCAGCTCTTGTTTTATATTCAGAATACCTTTATTATAATCTTCAGCAAATCCCATCAAATATTTGAGAGGCAGTTTGCCGCTGAATATGTGACTATTTTAATCCAGAATCACCTGTTTCTCACTGCTGAGGCCCCATCCAACTGTTTCTAGGAATTTAGCATTCGCTCCACCATAAGAGATCATACTTTTCATGGTGGTGGTAATGCCGGGCTTTCGAACCATACATACTCGTTCTCCACCCATTTCATAACAAATTTCATCGAACAGAAATGCTAAAGCATTATTGGATAGATAGCATATTTTAGTCACATCATTGGAAATGAATTTTCCTTCGAAATATTGCTTTCAGCAATATCGAGTATCAGATCCTGAAAGTTGATGGCAATTCTTATTTCATCGGAATTCTTGAATGATGGTGAACCATATGGTTTGTAAGTGTGCTCATGTAGACTCATCAGGGAGTGATCGAAAATTGGTTCAGCAAATACTTCCAGTTCTAAGCTTTTCGATGTTGAAGCAACCATAGTTTCTTCAGTTTTTGCTTTTTCGTCGCAACTTCAGACCGATAGATTTCAAAAATCGATGTCGCTCACAGATAATCTACGTCTATCCTGTCTGGATAGTTCTGTTCGAATGAATCCACCACCTCGTTGCTTCCCCTTCTTATTGATATTCTGGTTGCTGGTATTATTTTCAGCTAGTGTCACACGCTTTGATTGGTACCCAAAGCAGAAACCCAATCTCGATGTAGGTTTATGTGAGCGTTTTGAGTTCTAGTTTCACTATAATTTTTTCCCCTCGAAAATCAACTAGCAGACCGTTATCATCCAAAATTCTTAGCGTGATGTTGTCGATATACTGACGTCCAGTCGGACTGATTGGTAGATATATAATACTTTCTGGCTCTTTTGATAGCTTATACCCAGGCTCCACATCAACATCGAACTCGTATAGTGTATGTACCTCCACACCGTTGAGGTAAGCTCCTGCAGTAATGTTACAGTCAACTCTAATGAGTCTCACCTTGATGATATTCACCGGTAACGTAGATTCGTGTAACACATTATTTGAGTAATACCTCGTTTCGAATCCCAATACGCTGGCAATGGACTTTGATCCGTAGAAGTTTATGGCAAACACTGACTTCATTTCACATTCCAGTGTATTTGAGCTCGAAGGAGAAACATATCATCCATACTCTCCCCTTCAGCCGGCGGTGTTTTACGAGCTATCGCTTTTTGTATAGCTTTATTTATTTCTTCTATCTCATACACACCTGGTGGTATAGTAGTCATTATCAACTCGATATCAGATTTTGACTCAACCCAATAACCGAATGTATTATTCGTCTCATCTATATTGAGTATGGAATTGTATGAATAGAAACCATGCAATCCTAATCCGTAGTTCTTCTTCGCATCGAGCTCTATGGGTGGATAGAAGTCGACACTCAAAATACTATCATGTCCAGAGATGCTGAACGTTTGTGACATGTTTTTTCGATGAAATGAACAACTGGAAAATGAATGCTAATTCGTCTGTTCCAGTAACAACCTTATTGCTGCTTGCAACAATGAAGACTGCTCCGGTTCTCGGTGTGTGTATTACTGATATTGAAATCATTATCGGATGCTACATTCACATCATTCAACTGACAGAAACAGCAGAACATTTTTCTCGGTATCGGCCCATCATTGACATCCCCGATTTGTTGAGCACCCTCTTCACCTTGATGTTCACGACAGAACTGATATTGCGATATATCTGGGTCGTTTCGTAAATCATCCGATAACTTGTCCCATACAAGAGCTATTTGATGGGATGCGCACCCAATTAGAACTTCTTTCGGCATATCTGCAAGTTGTTTCTTGCTCATCTTCAACAATGTGCGTAATCTTGAATAGGTTCGTAATGTAAAGCTACTACTCGTTGAGAGGAATTTCAAACACAAATGTCCACACCAGACTGTGCCGTAGGCTTGTTGTCGTTCATAATTATACATTATTTTGAGGTCGTTCGACGACATCACCCCCTTCTTCAAATATCCAACCAACTCCTGGGGTGGTGGTAAATCTCCATAACTATCATAATATTCTACTACTCCACCGCACTTTTTATATGCACCCCAATGTGTGCCATCTCCTTCAATACTATCGAGATTTATCATGGCAGATTCTATGCGATTCGGGCCGGACTTAGGTAAAGTATTTCTCATGAATATACCTCGGAAGTGTGGCAACTTCATTTTCGCTACGTGGTGTGCGAGATCGATGTTCGTTAAAGCCCTCCGAGGTAATGTTTTTAGTTTTTTGAATTTCGAGGATTCAGATAAATGCCTAGCCCCTTTCGATACGGCTTCAAATAGACTCCTTTGCCAACCTTTCCAAGAGCAATAGCCTCCATGTGTTGATTGTGGCGGTTTGCTTCAGAGAGTTGCTACCTGCGGCCAAACTCCCCAATGCTGATAAGCCGGCGAAAATCAGTATGAGAGGGAGAATCCCACCAACCTTGGGTATTGGTATTATTCGAGGTGTTCGGATATTGTTCTTGCTACCAGCCATCCTCACGAATTTTCGAGCTGCACCGATTGCCATGAGGGAGGTTTTGGTTAAATTTTTGACGAGTTCCTTCTCTTTACCCATTTGACGTAGCACATTACGGACTTTCTATTCCCGAACCAAAAGCAATCTTTTTTCCATATGCGGTTGATTTCTTCTTTCTAGAAACTCGACGTTTTTTTGTTCCATTATGCTGGTTACTAACCGAAATGCAGCCCTTTCCCCTACGGTAGCGTCTCGCGATTCAGCTCGCGCCCAGGCAGCTTCCTCCAATTCTTTATCAGCCAAATGCCTAGCAGATAGATCGATTGGATGCTTGAGATATGATATATCGTGTTCTTTGCAAGCTCTATCCAATTGATTTATTCCCGTATCACCACGAGCTAATCTTTTCTGTAGTTTTGTTCCAGGTCCACAATATTGATAGCCTCCAGGAATGTGTAATTCAACAGGTAATTTATTGATCAAAGTGTTAACGATTCCTTCACCACTTTTATTTTTTCGAGCGCTCTTGTCCCTTTTATTTTTCGATGTGTAACGTTTCACTTCCATAATATAAATGAGCAGAACCTTTCTCGTTGTTCATTATATATCATCCAACCATCATACAATGTGGATTGTTCAGCAGAAAGAAACATTCGATGTAGACAATTTCGATGGGAAACTGCTGCAGATCGCCGTCATGGAGCTCTATTTCCAAACACCATTCGCGGTCTCATAATAGGACCCTCTAATTGTGGAAAAACGAACGTAATGATATCGCTCCTCACCAACGAGAATGGTTTACGTTTCGCTAATATTTACCTATACTCAAAATCATTATATCAACCGAAGTATGAATATCTGCGAAATGTGTTGGAACCAATAAAAGGATTAGGATTTCATACGTATGATAATCATGTCGATATAGTGGAATCAGCAGACGCGAAACCAGATAGCATCTTCATATTTGACGATGTTATATGCGAAAAACAGGATGTCATCAGATCTTATTTCTCTATGGGGCGTCATAAAAATGTGGATTGTTTCTATCTAGCTCAGACGTATTCCAGAGTCCCCAAACGATTGATTCGTGACAACTCCAATTTCATAGTGATGTTCAAACAGGATGACACCAATCTACATCATATTTTTTCCGATCATGTATCCCCTGATGTGAGTTTCATACAATTCCAAGATATGTGTGCACAGTGTTGAACAGATAAATATGGATTTGTCGTTATCGATAAGGATAGTGAAATACATGAAGGTCGATATAGGAAAGGATTCGACAATTTCATATATCCTTGATATAATGTTGATATATGATTCATTCGATCCCCAGATACCGCAATGAGCACATCTAACGAGAAAATGGGAGAAATAGCCTCTCAAATCTGCCTCAAACGCGAGCTTGTTGAAGCAACTAATGCAGTAAGAAGAAAATTCACAAGTATCAGTAGTGATCGTATGGGTAATCAAACGGCGCATGGAAATATATATGAACCATTGACAAAACCGTTGAAGGCCATGTCAGCAGCGACAGCAGCAGCAGCAGCTGTTGGCAATAATACCTCAATCACCACATTCACAAAAAAACATCAACAATCCAGCAGCACTGGAGACAATGGTGGCTAAACCTACATATCACTCCACACCGTTGCATGAAAATGAATCGAATGTTATGGAAACCGCTAGAAAAATCAGTGAACCCAACAGTTTTTTCAGAAATTCTTCTCCATCACCAGCATCATCATCATCATCACCACCATCATCACTGCAAGCGAACCCTGATTATATAGCTACAATGGATACGCCGCCAACATCGTCACTATCATACATTTCCGCTGATGATATTGCCGATGGCACAATCGGGAGTGATTTAGAACAGCAGTTGACGCAACATTTGCATAATTTAAAATCTGGTAATCGCAATTATGATACAGAATTTGGTGTTAGCATAAATACCGAAACAGGGAAATTCAGAATGGGAAATATGGAAATTCGTTTCCCACCGAACAAAATTGAATTATGGCGCGGTAATAAGCGAAGCATGATGTTTCCGGCTACATCTGAACTGTACAATTTGATATTCACGAAACATGTGCCGAAATCAATCAGTGATCGAGATAAGCAGGCATATGCTGGTCTACTAGAAAATACAAGAGCTGCATATAAAAACTACGACATCAGAGAGGGATGAATGCCAAAGCCAAATCGAAGAAAAAATATCAGCGGATCATCAAACCATTGATTGGTACACCCCATAAAATGAGAACTCTGCAACAGCGGCAGCAGCCCAAATCAAAAGGCGGTGAAGGAATACTGCGAACAATACCTTCTAAAAAAAATTTCGGAACATATCGCAAGGAATATATATATTGGAATGAAGCTAAAGAGTTGGTGAGTCGCCTCCGACTCTTATGGGGTTCTAGACTGGCCAGCCATACTGGACATGATAATGAAATAATGTCTATAATAGAAGAATTACGTGAAGAAGGTATCGTATATCAATTCCCATTCGAAGCATTCATTATGATGTATAATAACGATAGAGTCTCAGCCAACTCATTAGTATGTGAATATTGATTGCGGTGATCACAACAACTATTTCTGAGACGTGGAGAGAAAAAACATCATCATGAAAATAAGCGCTACCAAGAGACAGATTGTTGATGAATTACATACGCCTGCGAGACGCAACTTCAAAAGGAGAAGAACGATTATAAAAGGCTTCGCAGACCTATGGCAAATTGATTTGGCTGAGATGCAGGATTATTCTAAAGATAATGGTGGTTACATATATATTTTATTCGTCATCGACTGTTATTCTAAGTATCTTTGGACTGAGCCGATACTTGATAAAACCGGCCCAGAAGTGACACATGCAATGCTGAGAGTATTGAAGAGAGCTGAATACACACCGAAGAATATGCAAAGTGATCAAGGCAAAGAATTCTATAACGTTCATTTCAAAAAATTGATGGTGAAATATAATATAAACCATTATTCAACGTTCAGTGTAATGAAGGCGGCAATCGTCGAGAGAATTATAAGAACTTTGAAGAAATGGATATATAAAGAATTCTCTGCAAGGGGTGAATTCAAGTGGCGTGATATTTTGCCCCATCTAACCGACGAATACAATAACAGAATACATAGAACGATTGGAATGAGACCCTCTGAAGTTACACCTACCACAATACTGAGCGCCTATAGCCACCCGAAAATAGCACCGAAGGCGAAATATCAGGTCGGTGATAAAGTGCACATAAGTAAATATAAAGGGATCTTCGAAAAAGGGTACACTGCAAATTTTCCTACAGAACTCTTCAAAATATCCGAAGCGAAATTAACCAATCCCAGAATCGAGGGATGTTTTTATGAATTGGAATTATTGAAAACTAACAATCCTGACGTATACTTGGTGGAGAAGGTTTTGGAGACAAAAACAATCAGAAGGAAGAACAAGAAGAGGAAGCAGAAGGGTGAAAAGAAAATGTATGTCAAATGGCTTGGATTTTCTGACAAATTTAATTCTTGGATCAATGAGTCTGCAATTATTTGAAATGTTAGTGGTTATTAATAAAAAGTTGGATGTACTGAGCCACCTCGTTTGTACCCGTTCCCAAATAGCTGAAATATGTGAAAGAAACAAGACTGAGAAATCATATATATATATATATATATATATATATATATATATATATATATATACAAGGTGAGTCAAAAATTTCTCCGCATAACTTCTGAAAGATGAGAGCCACCCGATTGAAATTTTGTGCATGAATGTATGTTGTCAAAATACATTTTTTCGTCACACTTCCACATTTCCGATATTGTTATTAAGGGTGTTTTAGAGGGTGAGTCATGATTTTTTGTAGAAAACTTTTTTCCCTGTATTATTTTCGGTGAAAAAACAGGAGCATTCGATGGAGCGAAGAAACTTACATGAAAAAGGTACTCTTATTCGAATACAAAAAATTAAGCCGTTTTATTCATCGCGAGATTCATCGGTATAACGATATTTCAGCAGGACATGAACAATTTTGTTTTGTTACTGAGCATAAGTCTGTCCCAACAAGGTTTGAATAAAAATAAAAGTTTGATAATGTTTTTGGTACTTATAATTAATACATAATTTTGAATGGAAGAAAAAGGAAAAAAACAAATTAAAGTAGCTGTTCGAAATGTCCACCGTTTTCGGTTATACATAATCTGAGGCGTTTACGTAAATTATTCATCAAACCGTTCATAGTTTGATCATTTTTCAACAACGTAAATTCGTTCACAATTTTTTGCCTCAGCTCCTCAACATTCCGAATTTCGCTTGAAAAAACCCTAGATTTCATGTAACCCCAGATCAAAAAATCTGGTGGATTGAGGTCAGGCGAACGAGCGGACCAGGAGCGTCTATGCCTCGTCCTATCCACCTATCAGGAAAATTATCATTAAGCCATTCACGTACAACTCTTACATAATGAGGTGGTGCTCCATCATGCATAAATCAGATTTCCCTACGTATGTTGAGAGGAATGTCTTCTAATATCGTACCTAACTCATTTTCTAAGAAGTTGAGGTACATTGTGGGTCTTGACGGTACATGGAATGATATGAAAGATAACAACATAGAAGAACTAAAATGATTCCTCATTATTTTATAGATGAATAATAGATCTGACATAATTCTACGTTGCTCCAAGGTTATAAGTCCAAAAGAACGTCTGGTTTGGTTAATACTTTCTACAACAAATGAATTGTTCACTCTGAAGTTCAGGAATCTCACAAAATTATTTTGAACTCTCTCCAATCGAACTTTGTGGTTGATATAATAAGGACTCCAAATGACACTTGCAAAACATAATCGGCTATATACATAGGCATAATATAATGTTTTGATGGAATTTTGAGATTGAAAATATTTGCAAGTTCTTCCAATAAAACCCAACATTCTATTGCATTTGTTAGTGACATAATCAATATGCATTGCAAAACTCAATTTGGAATCGAAAATAACTCCAAGGTCTTTAATATGTGATACTTTTTCCAAATGAAAATCATTCAAATTGTAGTCAAATATAGTAGGGTTCTGACTCCTAGTAAAGCTAATACTGCAACATTTCCTTGAGTTCAAAAATAATCTGTTCTTTTTACAATACACGTCTAACCTATCGAGATCGTTCTGGAGTTTCATACAATCGTCCAACGACACAATTCTTGTGAAAAGTTTCAGATCATCGGCATACAATAGAAATTTAGAATCATGGAAACATTGATCGATGTCATTAATGAAAATAATAAATAATAAAGGTCCAAGATTTGACCCTTGGGGCACCCCAGAGGTAACTATAATTGGGTTAGAATTAAATCCATTAATACTTATGATCTGAGACCTATTAAATATGTAAGATGAGAACCATCGTAATATATCATCATGCATACCAATTTCCGCAAGTTTCATCAACAAAATATTATGATCAATCTTGTCGAATGCCTTGCTGAAATCTGTATAGATAGAGTCAGTTTGAATACGATTATCGAGTGAATCTGATATAAACTGATTATAAATCATGAGATTGGTTTCTATTGATCTTTCAGAAAAGAATCCATGTTGTTCTTCCAGAATTGTGTGTTTGAGGCTGTCGAAGATTAAATCATATAATATGCTCTCGAGGATTTTACTAAAAATACAAAGTTTACTGATACCTCTGTAATTAGTGGCATCTCTTTTATCTCCAGAATTCTTGTATATTGGCACAAGAAGCGCAGTTTTCCATAGATCTGGGAATTCACCTTCAGAAGTAGATTTATTATATATTAGTGTAAGAGGAGTGCGAAGACTATATGAGCATTGCTTTACAAAATAAGCCGGAATATTGTCAATACCACATCCCTTACTATCATCAATGGATTTCAATTTGTTGAAAACTGTTTCCTCAGTGAGTTCTACTCTATCCAATAATGTGGAGTTGGGAGTATTATTATATTGTAAGCGGGTTTGTTTGACAGGTTCATAAACGCTTTTGAAATATTTCGAGAATATGTTAGTGATCCCAGAACCACCTGACGCTTCCTCACCCTCAAAAACGACAGAGGAAGGTATGCCAATATTATGCTTACTATTCGACGCAAATTGCCAAAACTTCTTGACGTCAACCAGTATTGCATTTTCGATTTGAGTATGGTAGTTTTGATAATCTTGTGAAATTAGTCGTTTACTACGTTGTCTCAACATTCTAAATTCAATATAATCATTATAATATAAGAAACGTTTCCATTTTTTATGTATTTTGACCTTCTCTCTGATGCAATCAATGGTTGTATTTGAAAAAGTAATCGGAAATTTCCTGTTTTTCGTAACTACTTTCGGAACAAAATCCTGTATGCATTTTCTCAGAGCTTCGTAAAATTTATCGATAGCACAGTTTAAAGATATGTTAGCAAGAATATCATTCCATATTATATCATTCAAGTGATTGTTGATCTCTACATAATTAGCTTTTTTGAAATTGTAAAACTCATTTTTATTTCTCCATAATGCATTGATTCGTGAAAACTCGATATGAAACTCAATAGGTGGGTGATAAAGGTCTGGTTCAACTAAAGTCAGGTCACTTTCGATTAGATTAGAAACTCCATTATCCAAATTGCAAAAAACTAAATCTAATAATCGTTCATTATGATTATTCACTGAATTGAACTGGGGCAATTCTCCAGAAGAAAACATGTCAATTAAACTCGAACTTTTTTCATCAACATTAGTAGGTAAATAAGATACATTATTCCCTCTATTAACCCAGTTAATGTGGGGCATGTTGAAATCGCCATAAATCAAAATTGGATCCCCCGAAACTCTTTCAAGAATAAACTGAAGCTTAGTTGTGAAACAAGCCCTGGCATAATCGTCTCGAGGTGGGAGATATACACAACATAAATGTAGTTTTTCGTTCCGAGCATCAGAATACAAAGTAATCCAAGTGTCTTCAGCATCACTCTGCCAATCTGAACGCTCCACGACATCAAATTTCGTGTTAACGGCAATAAGCGATCCCCCTCCATCTGACTTGGTTGCTTGATGATGATTCACGATCACGACGAAACACATTGTATTGATCTTGAGAAAAAACTTCACAGTCCAGAATACTATCGTTCAGGAATGTTTCAGTTAGCATATAGACATCGGCGTGTATTACTGTAGAATTCAATTTACATTCTTGAGTTTTAGTTCTGAGTCCTCGTACATTCTGACAATATACTAATATGTCCATAGCGAACTTTATAACCTTTATGTATTTTGCACTGGTGAGATCCTTACAAAGTGAGTAAGACTTGAGAATCCCGAATAGCTTTAACACGAGACCTCTCGTCTTTCCTCATGAAAATGTTTCCGTTTTTCACCCAAACAAATGGTTACATTCGCTTGTGTTGTGTCTATTCGTCTTGCTAATTTCCTTGTACTTATTTCCGGATCTTGTTCCACAGTATTTAATACTTCTTCTTCAACTTCTTCAGTTCTCGCACTTCTGGGTCGGCCACCATTTCTATTATTGGTTTCCAAACATCCTGTTTCACGCAGTCTTTGTACAATCCTCAAAATTGTTCTCGAATTTGGAACGCGTCGAGCGGGAAACATCTCTGCATATCGTCTCACAGCAGCATTTGCATTTCCGAAGCACTCGCCAAGCAGTTTGTTCAGAGAACGAATAACCTGCCATATTTCTTGAAATCTCAGTTGATAATCGCAGTGATAAATGACACAGAAAAACCACACGAACAAATCGACTACAACAATGTTGACTCGAATGTTGATGACATGAACGTCAAAATTGGGAACAAAATTATTCATCATGGCCTGCTAAAATATTGTTACCGATGAATCTGGCGATGAATAAAATCAATCTGCTGATATCATGTAACTACAAAAACTCAAATATCTCACGAACGGCTCAATTTTTTGTATTTGAATAAGAGTATCTTTTTCATGTAATTTTCTTCGCTACATCGAATGCTCCTGTTTTTTCACCGAAAATAATACAGGGAAAAAAGTTTTCTACAAAAAATCATGTCTCACCCTCTGAAAACACCCTTTATAACAATATCAGAAATGTGGAAGTGTGACGAAAAAATGTATTTTGACAACATACATCCATGCACAAAATTTCAATCGGGTGGCTTTCATCGTTCAGAAGTTATGCGGAGAAATTATTTTAATTTAATCAACTTTGGAAGGATATCCCTTGATATGCATTTTGGGCCATGAGTTTAATCATCAAACTACACTTATTTTTCAATGTTCTATCACCCCCAGAAAGCTCGGTACACATTTTTGACTCACCCTGTATATTCAGAATAAGTGTAAATTGGTCGATGCATAGAAAAGTGCGTACAATAATAAAAATGTTCATGACTGGAAAATCAGGCATCATCTTCGTCCGAACTGGCAACTTCCCGCACGAAGTACAGAGGTGGTGCCGGCATCTTTAGACTCCTTCTGAACACACGCCTCTCGTATGGAAGACACCGACATGCTTTGAAATGGTGGTCGGCGTTTGTGAACAGGTGTCCCACAACTTCCCAGAAGTAGCCGGTCCTCGAACATCCGGAACACACTCCGTTCCAGCAATCATTTCGGTATTGCGTGCAGCTATGACACCTTTGGAGCAGCAATCTCTTCGTCATGCTACACTCCCTGCAAGTACCTCTGCATATTCCCATATTCGTGTTCCGCAGCAGCTTTGCACATTTCTTGCACCTTGAGCCAACTCCTCGCTCTAAACGGGTGTTCAAACGAGGTGGATCTGGCTATATCGCATGATTTCGCTCCGCACATATTCGGCAAACCCCTGTACAAACGTTCATCTCGACGGCTGGCCAGCACACATCGCAGTTGTGGCAGCTCACGTATTGATCCACCCTAAACTGGTAAACTAGCACTACTGGTTTGGCGTCCCATGATTGCGGATACGTTATTTTTCTCGAACTTTTTTTGTCTGACTGATATGCACACGATGAAGATTCAAGGAGATTTGTGAATGATGTGAAATACTCAAAATTCTCACTTTTGTACACTCGAGTTGGTCCCACTCCAGATGACTGCTATTATTATTGCGCAGACTCGGAGTGGTAGGAACAACTCTGCCTCCACCAATGAGTCCCTCACTATCCAAGGACTTTCTACCATAGAACCGCTAATCTCCAAGGTTGCCTTCACTTCCGCCAATGAGAGCTAATCTCCAAGGTCGCCTCCGCTTCCGCCAATGAGAGCTTGCCATCTTAGGACTACCCACTACCGCTACCCGCCGTTAATCGTCAGAAAACCGCCTACCCCCTCTTTCGAAAAAATATGGTAAAAACCGCGCGACAGGCTTCAGAACGTCAGTACTCTCCTCTGCTGATACGACTAAGATAACACGACTGATCTACCAATCGAGATGGATGCTGATCTGAATCACACAATCGAGAAGTTAGAACAGCTGTCGCTGATAGATAATTCTGTCGCTGTAAGTATTGATATATTCGTTCGCTATTTCATCTACTGTCATCACTATTCTTTAAACATATCGATCAATTCATCACACTCTAATTCCTTTCAGCACGGAGATGGAGAAAATGAGTTCGGTGGAGTGGAGGAAGAGGATGTCGCGGAGCAAGAGAACTCTGATGAGGATGAGGGATTTGGCGATGTTGGCAGTGAGGCTGGAAGATTTGTTAGACTCCGCACAGAATATTTCGACGCCGAAGTATACAAGAGGAACCACATGGACAGAATGTACTGCACGACAGTGTCGATGTGGTCGGTGGAAACCAGTGAGGGTGACAAATATCTCTGTCACACCTGCTTCAGACGATATGCGATGCTGCCCGCTGTCATCGATTTTATGCACAGTCCTCGGCGCATACCACATCGGAGTTCTTAGACGTTCCAAGACATTTCTGCGATGTATGCGACGACCCCCTTCATCAAATCCATATGGTGGAAGTATGTCCATTATGTAATTGTAGTGAGGACAAAGTTAGTTTAAGATCTATATTTGTGATAAATTTCAATAGTGATAATAATAGATATAGGACTCGTAGCTATCAATATGTATATATAATATAGAAGTAAATTTGGTTTTATGAAAATTTCCCATTTTTTTTGCGAATCTATGGTATAACGAGGTCATTGAACTTGAATTTGACATCGATTCGAGGTTTTAGGGAAAAATGGGGGATTATCGTAACCATTCACATTATGGAAGGTGTGTGTACCATAGCCGCTCACATTATGGAAGAATACCGGTACCTAAAAACGTCGAATTTTGATTTTTCTTAACGAATCTAGAATGAAACGAGGTTATTGAATACGAATTTGATATCAATTTTGAAAAAATTTTTTTTTTTTTAAAAATGCCATAATTCCTAGGGAAATGAAGGAAAATAGGTGTTTTATGGACTATGCGGGATCGATAGAGAAAAGTCTGAAAAAAATTTTGCACCTATTTTCACGAGTTCAAAATTTTCCAAATTTTGAAATTTTCACGCGGAGGTGAAACTAGAGGTCACAGATTGGACTTTTTTTTTTGAAAAAATTTTTCAAAATTTTTTCCACAAATTCTTCGAAAATTTTTTCAAAATTTTTTTTCAATGAATTTTCCAATTAATTATTGGAATTCATAATTCATAATTTGATGTATGCAAATGATTTCAATGAGACAAAATGATATGATTACATCATGAATATTCGAATCAACACTTCTTCTCCTTCTCTGACTGCTCGGACTTGCGTCTCATTTTACGGCCTCCACCTGCTTCACATCTTTCTAATGCGTGAAAACATTGCTGTTCTCCATAGCTTCAGCCACTTGTTCTGCTAGCACACGATTCTTCAATTTCTGCTCAAAGTTTGTAACGACTTCTTCAATTCTTACAGAAAGTTCATTGAACAATTCCAATACAGCGCAATCACCATCTCTCAATGGTTTTCCAACGTTTGTCAAACGCTTACCCTGCATATCATAGTCCCCATTTTCATCGAGTTTGAAACCAATACCTGGACGACCTTGAAGAAAACCCAAAGACTTGCTCTTTTTACGCCCAAATTTATCGATAGTTTTATGAGACATCTTGCAATTGTGGTAGTTGAAGTGTAACTGAGCAGATCTGAGATGAATATCGGATTATACATCCATAAAATCATGAAACCTAATGCCAACGGTTTATTTCATTTGAAGAAATCAATCGCTGTTTGCAGTTGCAATAGAAGATTTAACGAATTGCTCGAAATATATTTTTTGAGAAAATAAGGAACTGTGATGTTTTTATGGATTTCATTCAGGCAAATATGAATGTATGAAAATTTTCACCCTCTACCAGCTGTCGATCACACTCGTCTAGCTGTGAAAGCAACGCATCTCTTCTCAATGAAATTTGACGAGATTTGCCTTCACTAGCAGCGATGAGTGTATCAATATTCGCATTCCACCGCTTCAACTCATCATCATATTCCCTAATGGCAGCTAATGGTTCTGATGGAGGCACTGGAATGCGCATAGTGATGCTCGCATTATGCTTATCTCTCACACATTTTTCGTCACCGACATCTTCATCAACATTCGTCAAAAGGTCTTCGCCAACATCATCGTTAACAACATTCGCATCATCTCCGACACCCTTGTTGGTCGGGTGCACTATATCTACACGAATGAGTTCAACCCTTCCTTTTAGGGCTTTGTACAAGCTAGGTCTTTTCTCACCTCGGTGGTACGGGTTAATCTTGCCACGATTAGAGAGAAACTTCTTCATGTTACCGATATTCCGTTATTATTCTTCCCGCCTGAAGAAGTTTCTCGCCAAATGGATTTAGATTTCACCTTATATGATGATGATGATGATTGCGACGATGATGATGATTTCTTTCCCAACCATTTCCCTACCGCCTTCTTAGTCCTCTGCGAGTCCTCACAAAATTGGGACCCGCATGGTAGATCAGGTCTACTTGATGTTTGTGTGGGGTCATCTTCTTCAACAACATAAGCTTCGGTGGCAGATCCCACCTCCTCACGAAAACCGTTGACTCCATCCATATCTGTAACATTAACATTTCACATTGTGCACTCATATAAACGCAAAAATCTTTTCTGAATAGTTTTTCTGTGATGTAATCAGAAATCGAATGAATATGTACTTACTTTTGCGGAATATTTTCCTCGGGAACTGTAGTCGAAGAGAAAAAGAGCTGGTTCAACGAGAGCTGGTGCAAACTATGTATTAAAGGTAGATCGTACAGCGGTGAGTGAGTGAGCGAGCAATATCTGCTAACAGAATGAGGAGTCGATGTGTACGGGTCTGGTTTTATACAAGAGTTCCCACCAATATTCCCACCACTTGTACAAACAGCGTGTCCATTTCAAGGGCAAATATCGTGACACCCCTCCCTTTCTCCAAGGTTAATGCGGTCCACGATATTGTTGGGAAATGGTAGACCCTATTTCTGAAGGTCTTTCATACATATACATATATAGCAAATGAAACGCAGAAATGTGTTTGGATGATATTTATTTTCTCTCTCATTCATATTCATAATAATTTCACGTTCACAAAGCAATGCATAGTAAAAAGGTATTCATCGGTAGGTGCAAAATATATACATGTGCATAGATGCGGTAAACCTACGTTGGAGAGTATACAGTTCACGGTGAAGTAGGTGACTGTTCCATCAACATTTTTATCAACTCGTCTAACTTATCATCTGGATCTACTATTCGACTTGTTTCCGTATTAGAAATTATTGCCCGCTGTAACCAAAGCATATTACGTTCAGGGCTCGTTTGATAGAATTCGATATCGCTGTGTCCCCACGGTAGAGTTTCGACAGTATTCGGTATAATGAATCGTTTATCGTCATGATAGGAAAGGGCGACTTTATTTTTCATTTCAGTATAAATATCGTGGCGATCGCTGCGAAAACAATTCATTTTTCTAAATATCAAACCATCCTTTTCCACGATATTTTTATAATCGCAGACCGTTAATTGGTCCCTAACGACTGCT
Source organism: Gastrophysa polygoni (assembly GCA_963576655.1). Lineage (NCBI taxonomy): Eukaryota > Metazoa > Arthropoda > Insecta > Coleoptera > Chrysomelidae > Gastrophysa > Gastrophysa polygoni. The sequence continues at coordinate 29,530,801 of OY755083.1, forward strand.
TTAGAAACACCCTCTGCTTTTTTCAGTTCTTTACCCAATGATTGAACATAATATTCTTTGGCCTCGGTCCCGTAAAAACTAACAATAGGGTCGTTTGGGAATTCATCTTTCATATTGCCCACTACCGATTTTGTGATTGGAATATCAAAATCGTTGACGGCTGGATAATTAGGTGTATCGAAATAACTTATATTCTCCTTCATAAAATTATGAAAGTTATCTTTTTCTATTTTCAATATCAATGAATCTGTATCAGTATACAATAGTTGCGATTGATCACCATATTTCTTCTTGAGGCAATCATATAAGAAATTATATATAAAGACTTTCGATATATCTAATATACTAAAGCCTAAATACAGCGGTTTATCATAATGCACCTTGACTCTTCCCATATGGATCGCGACAAAATTTTCGTGAAATCCTTTGCAGGATTTGTAATTGGGGAGAGCTATCAATGCATTGGCACCTTTCTTCGATTTGATACTCTCCCAATGAGTAACCAGTTTGATATCGCTCCTTTTATCAACATTCTCCATAGTTTTACCGTGAACTGAATTGACCATATTCTTGTATAAACACTTATCCGCTTTACTTTTGCTCTCATTGCGCATTTCTGTATTCAAATCTACATATTTCGTCAACCACTTAGACTGACTGAATTTCAATACTCTATGGACTTTGATCAAAACTAAACCATTCCTTATGGCTTGTTGTAGGTTTCTATAGTGTACAATAAATCATGTGTGGGAAGCGGTTGTGACATGCTATGGCCGTATAAGTTAGTCGCATCCAAATACATTATGTATGAAGAGGGCTCAGTTGGATTGAAATTCGGTAAGAACTTATTGTTCGCCACATGACTTCTCAAGCTGCATTGACTTATCCCACCCCTGATACCTTTTTTGAAAAAATTAATCATGTCAATATCTGTTGATAACTCCAATTTGATTTCCGTAAACTTCAGCATAGCATCCCAGGATAAACCGGGTGCTGTGTAATATTGACATGGATCTAATTTGTACGTTTCCAAACAAACCTTTCGAAAGTTCTCGAAAACGTCGCATAGTAAGAGGACATCTGATTTTAAATAAAAATCCGTCACCCAGTGATTTACATTCGAATAACTTCCATACACGTTCAGCTCTTCGATAATCCTATTCTGAAATATGCTTATTTGATTGGAGGGGTTCCGCGAGGAATCTGTAGCTATCTAAGGATCGGAGTTTCAGAAAAATGTCGTGGTGATCGCCATTTTTTCCTAAATATTCCCCGACTAAAATATGTTTCGTGAACGAAATATATTTTTCACTAGTTTGAGCGACACAGTCCACCCTCTCTTCACTGTTGAATAATTCTTTTATGAACAGATTACTATCATAACCGCTCATATTGTGGAAAAAGACTGGTATGAAATTTGGTACTTTATAATTTAAGTTGCATACCGAATGTGCAGCCCCGTATCTGATTTCCCCAGTTAAATGGCAATGATCTCTCACTTTCACATCCCCGCGAACGAAAGGTTCCCCGCAAATACCGCACTCTGTGGTATTATCAAATGCAGCCTCTTCTACTTCGATTAATTTTTTCATTGGAATTACATTTTTCAAGTATCTGTTATATATTTCTTTTGAATCACTAACCAAACTAGATACAAATTCTTTGGCTGCATTTTTCCCGCGGAATGTAACAAATTTTGTGATTGAATCATCGAAAGAGCATTTGATGATGTATGCGAATGAGTAAGGTTCATGTATGAATGTTCTATTAGTATATGAACTTTCTGGATCTGGCTCACTAGTATGTATCGGTTTCAGAACTGATTCAAAATCTGCGTACACAACAAAGGGTACCTCCAACTGTCTCAAAATTCTTATATTTCAAAATATTTTCAGGTACCGATCTCCCAAATTTATCAACTTTCATTGACGTAGATGGTGTTGTAGTGAATGTGTGATTACAATCATCAAGCTGGTGGCGTAACAGTCTAGTTTCATCTGCAAAATGTATCAAACAACCATCGCAAAAAAACGTTTATGTTCATTTGCAGACATTTGACTAGACACCAGTCTAGATAAATTCTTCACCCAACAATAGTGACTATAACCGGAATCATCTGTGATGAGTAGGAGATTGATATGTTTACTCATTTTTTTCTTTCGGGAATAATGAAGCGGACCGACTACCTGACATTTCGCTTGACGGTTTTCAATCACATCTTCTAATCCGTAAACGTTAATGGAACAATCATTGAGGGTTTCAAACTTTGGAATATTACTCACTTCCATCGGGAACTCTATACCACTCAAATTCAAAACTGGAGAAAAGTGTGGGTATGAAGACATTTCACAGGGTTTGCCGCTTGCTGGATATAGCGCAGATATCACAGCTCAAGCAAAACAATGCTGGTCCTGATTCACTACGTTCACTACAGCCTTCTTATTTTCGATGAAACTTGGTAGTTTCATATAGGAACATCCTCGTAGCGGGCTGTATTTATTGATATTGATTTCAAGGAATAATATTTCTCCTAGAGCCCAACCTGCAACAATGAAAACGATGTATATTCACCGTAATATAGACACCTCGTATTCCTCAGATTTTGCATCAATTCTAAGTCTTCAACTCACCGGAATTACGTTCCTCGAATTCTGTTGTTTGATTTATTATAATTTCCTTGGATGTGTCGACGTTGGCTTTTAAATTGAGAGATGAATCTATGATGTGATTTGGTGTCATGAAAGATTTAACATCGTGAAGATCTTGAGCTTGTAGGACATATCTACCAAATATTTCCATGTTGACCTTGATAGCATGATGAATGGATAGTATATTCTCCAACAAGGATAATATCGTCGCCTTATTTTCAGCGAAGAACGTATTATAATCCAATACCCCTGTCGTACATTCCAGTCTATAGCTGATGATGCGACATTTGAATGCACTTTCAATCACGTATACACCATCTCTATATTTGATGCAAGCATTCGTACGGTGTTCTAACGTCCTTTTATGCGACCTCATTCTATCCATTGGGACGTCTTTATTGCAAACAACGCATGTTGAGACACCCCTAGACGTGGATGTGTGAGAAGTGATATCGCTTAGGCGCGACTTCTTCGCAACGGGTTGGCCTACATGTCCCACACATGCTCCTGTCATTTGATGTCGACGTAAATTGTCCGTGCGTGTGAAAGTCTGGAGACAATTGTTGCAGGATAACATTTTCACCAGTAATCAATAGTAACAATAGGATTGACTTGGGAGCTAACGTAACGACAAATGTGCGCTCTTATTCGTTCGACAGTTATTTTTATAGAGGGGGAGCTCCACCCCACTACTACCGAACGGCCTTGAGGTGAGGCCAACTTCCTCTCGAGGTCACGGAACACGCTCAAGGTCACTCGCCCCAAGGTCATATACATGGCCCACACCACTCCTCAAGGACAAAACCCCCAAGAGCGCTTCTCAAGATCACTCTCCCCAAGGTCATAGCACTCTACAAGGCCACTCCCCCCAAGGTCATACCCCTCTGACCTTGGGGGGAGACCCAGAAACGGCAAAGACCTTCTACTGAGATTAAATTATCGGAAATTGGTGACCCTGCTATAGCTACTTTATAAGTTTCTTCAATATATTCTAACAAAGTGCATCTGTTGCAAGATTTGATGATCGCATGAATATTAGCGAAACAAAAATCAGTCACTACAGACCCAAATACCGGCCATTTATTGTGTTCTTCACAAAAAGTTCTGAAATCGTTTAAGATTTGAAAAATTGTTTTGGCGTAATGAGTGCTTGAAATCATTTCAAATATCGGGATGATTCGACCTGTACTGAGTGGTAAAATGGCAGAGTGAAGAAACACTCTTTTCGATGATTTGAATGGTTTTCTAAGTATATTACCCGTCGCATCGAAATGAATTATGGGAATGAATTCGTTACATCTTGTTTTGTTTATAATTTCAAATTGCTCTCGACTGGAGATTTTGACATTAAAAGGTATACTAACTTGTTGAATATATTCATTGTGATCAATCTGCATCTTAACCAAATCTAGAAAATCATTTTTATCCCTATCCCAATTAGCAAGCGACTCTGATTTAATTTTCCTAACAGTGCTGTCAGACTTTATTTTTTGAAGATTTCCTGATCTAATGATATCCTCATTGGCGGCTAAAATGCATTTCCTCTTAACTTCTTAACTTCCAAGTTTTTCACGATTATTTTAAATTTCAAATTATAATTATTATTTTTGCACTTCGCATAAATTTTTATGATACCATTCTTCAAATATTTAGGATATATGATGATGATACTACAAACATTATTAACGCACTGTCCGATTTGATTCTTGAAATAAAAGGGATAATGTTCATTTAACTTATTATTTGTAAATATTTCCTGTACTATATCTTGACTAATAATGAAACTTCCCTCTAGTATAGTACAGTTTTCGAATTTATTCACTGGCATATTTTCAATGTTACGTGAATTTACTGGAATTACGTTATTTGAATATCGTTACTGACAGATTCATAAGAGGTTTAGGTATACCGAAACATTCCGGGGGTATCTCAAAATTTTTGCTCAAAGATGTTTGCTCTGAAGGACAAACAATTGAAATATTTGAAAAATCGGAACTTCTATTAGAATTATCATTATTATTATTGCTAGAAAATTCAACTGATGTGGGAGGAGATGACTTTGCGTTACATATTAGTTTTTTGTGTTTTGAGAACAGGAATATGCGGGGGAATTTGTAACACATTCAAACTAGTAGAACATCCTTCTGGTTCATTCTTCAAAATATCTGCCTGCAAATTATTGTTGTATACAACCTCAATATCATCGAATTTTGTTTTTCTGAAAGGAGAAATATCTACAATATTTGGAGAAGAACATGATATTACCGATTGTTCATTTTTCCGTTTCATGGAATGGCATTCATCATATGATGATGCATTCGATTCCGCCCTATTAATCTGTAGAGGAATATCTAACGTATTTATCTCATTCCTAACAAACTCATTTCGCTCTTCGTCAGATTTCAAATATTTAGTAAAATAATAATAAATTTGTTTCCTGTTGTTCAAGTTGGAACTCTTGATTCTGAGCTCTTTGCATTTGTTGATATGCAGAAATTGCGATACGATACGACTCGACTTGTTCGCGAGAAATTTCCAAATGTTTAATTAGATCAACTATAATATTTCGTTTCTTATCATACGCCGAACCTGATTTTTCAACAGAAACAGAAGTAAAGATGTCTTGAAAAACAATCTTATTGCGGGTGATTTGTCTATATATTTGACTAGGATATTTAAATTCACTTTTACCAAGAGCCGAACAAATAAATATGAACATAGGATGGTCAGGTTTCAAATTGTAAACAGACTCAGCAGTGGACAATGGATCAAAAGATAACATCGCTTCTGCGATTCGCCTAAGCAACATGGTATTCACCCCTACCATGACTAAGACAACTGCAAAACCACACAACTAAATAAACAACACTTCAAATACAATGGATCAATACCGACCTATGACCTATTCCAGAATACGCGTACTCTATATCAACTTCACGCCGGTACCTACCTACGTAACAGGTTGAAAAAAATATAATTCGTATCCAAAATACTTGAGCAAAATGTCTCACATGAGATAACCTATTATTGATATATTTTTCAATGATATTTTCATCACATTAATGTAAGTATGTAAGAAGATATCGCGGCATTGTTGACATTTTCTACCCCGTATAATTTCATTATTCAATCCTGATGATGTGCTGCTGAGGTTTGAAAAATTAGTTCAGTATTTGTCAAAGAGGTGCCGCCACCGCCTTATGACCGAATGATCATAAAAATTACATATAATTTGATTTTATTTCATTTTAGTTCATTTTATTGACAGCTTCAACTTTTGAGCAATTGATGTAACATATTATTATGAAAGATTGAAGCAATGAGTATCATCTAGTAGGCATCTAGAGGCAGGATGATTTTACGCTCGCACCCCACCTATGAGTTGTCGATGGAATTCTGAAATTTGCAAATCATCCCAAGTCATGAAGGGAATTATTTTCTCTAATGATCCAGTTCAAATCAAGATGCTACCTATCTATATTGTTTTCATTTTGTTTCATAAATATTTATATTGATATGTGAGTACCACCCCTTAACCACAAACACCTAACATCAGCGCATGCAACGACATGTTTCGAACACATTATTCGACACTTAGATGAGTGTTCTCCATCATCCAAGATTCGACACCATGGTCATTGAATAACAAGTACAACTATGTACAAAATTCGTGAATAAGCATGGGGTGGGGATCTCGGTAACCGTGAGAGATACAGGATGGATCAGATTGAGGCAAAGTTGGGCCATTTCATGCTCAACAAAATGCTGTTTCGGAATTTGAAAACTTTGGAATATCCGAAGTCTGGAGATATCCGAAAAAAACTAAAATCTGCATGATTATTTTTATTTTCTGCTCAGTTTATTTGCAGAAGTATTTTGAATAAATGCTACTTCATCATTGTCGTTTTACCTACTCTACAAAATATTATTGATCAGAAGCAGTTGAATTATTATTGTTTATACCTCTCCATACCTTTTGACAATCTTTTCTCAATGAAGTATTCATGTTATCCTAGATTTTATCGTTTCTTGTGGTACTTATATAGTATGGTGTGGTAGCATATCGAAAACGATGAAATATTCACATAAAATCCAAGGCACGTACGTAACTAAAATGGAGATTGTGATGGTTGCTCAAAGAAGAAACGTCGGACCCACTAAACATGGTCTCATTAAATAGCCAATCATGATCTCTGAGCGATTTTGGAATATAGGTTGTTGTATTTGAAAAAAATTAACTATTTCCCTGCAGTTCCCTGTAGTATATTTTTATACATGCATACAGTACAAAATCTCACTAGGAAACGATTCTAAAATATATTTTAAGTTACACATTCTACCTAACAAAAACCTTATGTACAGGGTGATTCACATTCAATTAATAATACCATGGGTTTTCTTTATAATTCTGTGGAAATGGTGCTGCTCAGCAGATCCGTTTATAATGTGATCAAAACTGAGTACTTACTGTAGGGAGGCTAAACCAAAGAGAACTTTTATTCCATCGAAACATACGGATGAGGAGTGGCGCATGTGGTGGCAGTGTTTCGACAACAATGAAGTGTCTTTTGGAAACACCACCACGGTGGAGGGAAAACTATTTTCTGCACCATGGCAATTTGCTATAGCTCATTGTGTCTCCAGTGATTTCAAGATGTCTCGAGGGATAGCCTTGGAATTCAGGTGATTTTGTAATTTTTCTTTGATCGTCTCAGTTTGAGTGGAAGAATCTTCGAATATTCTATATCCTAATCTTGTACCCTGTATGAATACCACCTAATTCTCTTCTTGCTTTCATATTTCAGAAATAGATATCAAGGGCTCTGCCATCTTCGACATCAAGGACAGGGACCAGGAGGACTCGCTTGTCAAATTAGGGACGGAAAACACATATTTTATTTGGTAACCAAAAATAATACTTTCAGAAGCTTAGATACAGGAATATTCTCAAAAGCCTTCGTAGGTTACGAGATTTTATTGATGAAAATGCAATTCCTGACTTGGCAATACCAAGATTATGTTGTGGCCGGGATCGCAAGAATTGGAAGATCATCAAACCAATGATATCATTCCTATTCCGTGATGTACATTGTCACATACACATTTATGAATGAATTTTTTTGTGGGTATGGGCTCTCGGCGAACCTCCCAAAAAAAGGTGGAAGGGCTAATTGCAATACCTCCTGGGTAATGTGGAAATTTGCAGAAGAATGGACGATCCTCAGGTGGGTACTATATAAACGAGGAAATTTCACTTTGTGAATTTGAATTTTTGAAGATGAAACGGTCATTCATCCCCTAGTACAAGAAATATTTATGTGAAATTATGATCGAGTAGATCATAAAGAACTGTTTTTTCCATATCTAAACTTGACAGTCGAATCCGAAGAACTAGATTTGAATTTTTTCAGAAATTCCGGTTATAGGGGTGAAACGGCCATTCATCCCCTAGTGCAAGAAATATTTCTGTGAAATTATGATTGAGTAGATCATAAAGAACTATTTTTTGCATATCTCAACTTGACAGTCGCATCCGAAGTACTAGATTTGAATTTTTTAGAAATTCCGGTTATAGGAGTGAAACGGTCATTCATCTTGTTAAGTAATCATTATTGCTTGATAATAGTTGATTTTGAAACTGAAACTTTCTCGTTCATAGACCCATTCAATAGTACTGTAGCCAAAACGCAAATATATTTCAATAAATTCAAAAGTCTCACGATGATTTTCATAAAGATAAACCTTTCAGGAATGTGAATGATTTTTCAATCAAGATATTTGACCACTATCATCAAAAAGACGGCTATAATTGCTGAATAATCTGTATACATTTCTTCTAAAATATCGTTAATAATAAAAATTTTAGGAATATAGACAATTTACAGCGATATAGGAATAAAATTAAATACTTACTTCTTCAGTCGCATCCGAAGTACTAGATTTGAATTTTTTTCAAGAAATTCCGGTTATAGGGGCGAAACGGTCGTTCATCCCCTAGTGCGAGGAATATTCCTGTGAAATTATGATTGGGTAGATCATGAAGAACTGTTTTTTTTCATATCTCAACTTGACAGTCGCATCCGAAGTACTAGATATGAATTCTTTAAGAAAAATCGTTCATAGGGGTGAAACGGTCATTCATCCCCTAGTGCAAGGAATATTTTCGTGAAATTATGATGGAGTAGATCATGGAGAACTGTTTTTTTCATATCTCAACTTGGCAGTCGCATCCGAAGTACTAGATTTGAATTTTTTTAGAAATTCCGGTTATAAGGGTGAAACGGTCATTCATCCCCTAGTGCAAGGAATATTTTCGTGAGATTATGATCGAGTTGATCATAAAGAACTGTTTTTTTCATATCTCAACTTGACAGTCGCATCCGAAGTACTAGATCTGAATTTTTTTAGAAATTCCGGTTATAGGGGTGAAACGGTCATTCATCCCCTAGTGCAAGGAATATTTTTACAAAATTATGATCGAGTAGATCATGAAGAACTGTTTTCTTCATATCTCAACTTGACAGTCGCATCCGAAGTACTAGATTTGAATTTTTTTAGAAATTATGGTTATAGGGGGGAAACGGCCATTCATCCCCTAGTGCAAGGAATATGGAATATTGCTGTGAAATTATGATTGAGTAGATCATAAAGAACTGTTTTTTTCATATCCCAACTTGACAGTCGCATCCGAAGTACTAGATATGAATTTTTTAAGAAATATCGTTCATAGGGGTGAAACGGTCATTCATCCCCTAGTGCAAGGAATATTTTCGTGAAATTATGATGGAGTAGATCATCGAGAACAATTTTTTTTTCATATCTCAACTTGACAGTCGCATCCGAAGTTCTAGATTTGAAATTATGGAAAAATAAAATGAAAGCGATATTCGTAGTGTATTATTACACCTCTTTTTTTCATTAGGGATGCAATAAAAGGGATTTCTTGAGTATGCTAGGAAATAGCCCCGGAGGGATGAATGAAACGGAGCCAAGCTCAGTTAGGAGGGGTTGTGGACGAAAGAAAAGCTTTTACCCCTTTTTCCTTTCCATAAACACTGGAAAATCCTGTATTTCCCGAGGGTTCGCCCAAATATCAAAATAATACAATACACGGCATTTGGTTACCGGATACCACATTAATATTCCACTTATAATACGATGGTTCAATGAAATACCTAAATAATACTTCACTGATTACACAATTGGTTGCCGATTATCAACATAACCCTTTACTTATTATACAATAATTGATTACCGATCACCAAGATAAATCTTCTGAATAGTCACAGCCTAGTATGTTCTACTGTTTGAAGTGACCTCTCGTACATGCACATACAATAGGGGTTGGTGACCAACAAGAAGTGAAACATATATCGCTCAAGGTATACCTCAGCAGAATTATTTACACCTTTACAAAGTGTAAATACTAATCCTATAGTAATGTCACTGGGAAAGGGTGTAGTACTTAAATCTAGTGGCGTCGAGCAGGTATGGGCTAATCAAGAGTCTAATAGTAGGTAAAATTCAAAGTCATTCAAAAGGGCGAGCAGCAGATAATGGCGAAACACATATATCACTCTAAGCAGGCACAGGCATCAGCAAAAATTAGGAACGAGCTTACTTGTGGTGATTGTGACGGCACTCCTTCTCTCCCTAACACTCATAAGGTTTCCTAAACGGGTGTCGGAAAGCAAGCAAAGTATCTAAAAGCTAGGTAGCAGCAAGCAAAGGGATCAGCCCCAGTAAGGTTCATTCACCACCTATTGCTAGATAGGTCAAGTTCAGGAGAACCTATACAAAAAAAAGGCCTAAAACGCCAAGCATCAGATATCAAGTAGTTAACCACAAATCTAAAGGATCTAGTGAAGTGATAACCTACCTCAGATATCGGGGGGCCTTGAATTAGGTTATGGTATGAAACCACCAGTACGATTTAACGTAGCAAAATCCACAAATGAGTGTGAATAATCATCCCAATGATTGATAATAAATTACGTTATCGCAACGTTTTTCCTCTTTAGGCTTTCAATATATCCGTATTATTGACGATATGACGATTTAAAGTAAGCACATGCTTCAGAATGCTGGAAAACTATCTTTACTGGGGGAGTCAAGACCTTGGGAGCTGAAGTTTACTTGTCATTTTTGCCGCCAATGACCAAAGAAGTAGCCGGACAGCTGTTTGCTGGAATTGCTATTGTCTATTTTGTAGGCTAAGGACTATTGAAGTTGAAGACATGAATGTATGAATTCGGAATCACCATCGGCACCAGGGGGCGTTTCGATTTGACACTGTCAAACCAAAACTACGGGAAAACATTGGGAATGTAATTTATGCCTGCTGATATTTATTGCTTTTTTTATCTTGATTTTGGAGTTATCTTTTCGAAATTCCTGTTGTGAAAATCATTTTAGCTGATATCATTGAGTATTTGAGTGGGAAAAGTCGACCTGTAGTCGAAGGCGAAGCAGTATTCAATGCTAACCATATTATCCTGTGTGAGGTAGAAGATGTGGAAAATAGACGGATTTTTGGTCTTTGTTTACAAAGCTCTTCATTGAAATCTCCTCCACACGAGATTAAATTGAATTTAGGATCAGTAGGTACATCTGTGACCAAGTGAATATGTATATGCAGTTGCAAAGCAGGCCAATCTGGTGTCTGTAAGCATGTTGTTGCTTTGCTGCTATATGTCAATCGGTAGGTAGATAATGAATATTATCAATTTTGATGAAGAGCGTTATTTTTTCAGCATTGAAGTACTTGATGATTTGAGCTGTACAGATGTCAAGCAAGTATGGGGCAAGGAGAAGAAGAAGGTGGAAGCAGTTCATGCTGCAGAGAGAGCTGTAGACTACTGGCATTTTCAGAAGAGGAAACGGTATGAATTTGAGTCCAACCAGGAAGTAGAAAATGCCAATTTCAAGTTGCTGTTGAAGTGTAATATATTTCATCCTCCTGAATACCATTCGGATTTGAAATGCTTAAATTTTCAGGCAAACCGTCTTCAGCTGTTTCAGTTTTCCATAAAAATGCAACATCTACAAGAAACCAAAGGTTGTATTCGTTCTGTAATTTGAAGGCAAATATCGAGCCCATGCTATACCTTCTCTACTTTGTTGGTTCTTTCTCTTTGTTTTCTTTCGTTTCAGGTGCCAAGCCTATGATGAAAAATTCAAAGGAAGTACTAGTTTAGTATCAAATGATAATTTATCTCTGAGAGATCAGATATGGCAGTCCATGAAGGCGTCTGAATTCATGACCACTTTGAATGTAGATGAGGGATGGTATCCACAAAATGCGTGTTGCCGAAAGATCCTCTTTGATCTAGGAAAAGAAGATTAGTGAATGCACTAATGTGTGAACAAGGTTCCAAAGAATGGAGAGATTTACGTAAACTTCGACTCACAGGTAAAGAAAACATCTTTTCAGGAAACAGAGATATCAAAATACATACACATACTCATACTACATAGGTACTCATCTATAAGTGTTGTCAGAAGATATTTACCCAAAAAACATTCATCTGTTTCATACTTAATATTGAGAGCAGATGAAATCCATTCACATGTGTAGAAGGTTCTAAGATATCAGAATAATCAGAGAGTAAAGACCATCACTGAAAAAGTGACAACATTTATTTATCTTTCGGATCATATAAATGATATTGAATATTGGTGAAATTAATTTGAGAAAATAAGATACTTACATCAAAACACCAACACATAATAACAAGAAACTGATTTCCATGTTCATTGTGATTCATCCCATGTTATACTCAATGTTTCAGGTACATCAATATGCTCTATGTATACATATGGAAAAACCAATTTTGAACAAAAGGCCAAAAGTTTATTTTGGCCTAAAGGATTTTATAATGAACATACAGAACATGGAAAGCGATATGAGGGAAATGCTATCCAGTCATTTCAAAATAAATATCCAGAGACGTCTGTAGTACCAGCTGGATTTCTCATAAGTGAGACCTATCCATACGAATGATATGAAAGGGAAGAAGAAGTTCGAAGAAAGGGTCTTCACTTGATCAGACTTGATCCACGACGGGCCATGATCGAGCGACCTCTGTTTGGTAATTACCGTACGTACCGGTACGGTGTAGGTAAGAGTGTAGACAGGGAACTAACCATTTGTTTCGCATCACAGGTCCATTCAAGAAGGAAGGTCAACTGCGTTTATATTTATGTTATCTGATAGATTTCGCTGTTCGAGGATGAACTATAATTCATATTTGAGTATTGACTTGTTTGATATTGAACCGTAACAGTATATATTCATTGAAGCAGTATGATATTTCGGTATAACAAAACAATTCGAGTCCATGTTGGTATGAAGATTTAACATAATGAATCATCGATATCCACAAATCAATGTATGTGTATGAGAAACTTTACCTTCTTTGTTAATCCATTTCTGTTCAACATTATATACTGACGCCACTGGGTTTATCTTCGGATGTTTTCGGAAATCTTGGCGACTGGGATTTCTGGCGGCTGGCTGCTGCCTGGCAGCCAGTTCACATTGCTACAGATGACAGACAGATGTTCTTCAGGACAGACCACGTAGTCATCATAGAAATATGACAGTTTCAGATTCAAAAAGCATCACACAGAACAATGAACAATTCTTGTGGAGCCACAGACCACAGAACAGTGTCAAAACTCATAATTCTGCACGCACCATTTAGCTATGTAGTAGATTGTGACGCTTCGTGAAAAGCATGTGAATAAAATGTACTAAATATGCCGAAGATGTACTAATTGTGCATTTCCCATTGGAATGTACCAAATTTAGTACAATTGTACTAAAAAGAACAACACTGCCGGCCAACCCAAGAATGGTGACAACATTCATTAGAAGATAAATTTGATCAGGTGCTTCTTCCATGAATCTGGAAACTTAATTTTTGTCAAAAATTTTATACTTTTTCGGTCGATATCCCACACTTTGCTTCTTTAAAAACGATGTAAGCTTGAAATATTGACTCGAATCCAAGTTTATTTTGACTTTAAGAACACTTCTCAACATAGAGTACTTACTCCATAAAGTATTTGGCTGAAATGTCTTTCGTAAATCTGAAAAATAGGCTATGAACACTTCCTCCTTGATACTATTTGTTCCTTTGTTGTGGCACCAGTATTCAAAATGTTTATATTGTTTCTCATATTTTTGTTGAGATTTAGCGTTCAGTAAATTTGAACTTGCAGAGTTTGCGGCCTCTAGGATGGAATCTGGTAACTCGTCGTCAGAACTGCTCATTTTAACAGCTTTTGAACTTTTTCATGATTGAATAGAAAAGTGCTGACAAACTGAGGAAAATCTGACATCATGTCAAAGTTGACAAGTGCACTCATTGTTGCTTGACAATAATAAATATAATCTTTCATCATTATATGTATAAGGTACTTGAATTTTTTTTTGTTTCAAGCTGAAATGCAAATACCAGAAAATACGGTTGAAAGGTAAAACGAGTTTTCATATTGCATGCAATAGGCTTTAGCAACTGAAACGAATATAAATTGTCCACACCAGTGAGATTTTTGAGTTGTTTTACTTATCCGCACTCAGTGCGGATTGAGTGCGGATAAGTGGCGGAAACGTACTACTTCGCGCACGCTCGTAGGAAAATAAATTGTCAAGTCGTAGATCGTGTATGGGTTTCTTTAGAGACTCGCATACATCCAGCCACGCTTTTTTCTAAACCGTGGCTGGAATTATCGTGGCTAACTTCACAGAAACTCAAATTGACAGTGACTGATACACTGATTTGTGCCTTTGTTTTCCCGTTGGTATCTCCAATTATTAAACCGTTCGGACTGATCGAACTGATCGAAGTGGTATAGTGGTAATATTGATGTAATAAACTAGCTGGTGGAGTTCAGCGTTGTTACAAAGAAATTTTTGACTGTGCTGAAGTTAGTTACCAAATAGTGCCAATTGGTGCCCCACGAAATTTTCTTCTGATTCATATGTTATGAGTTCTTTACTGTTTGACCAACAGATGGCAGAACTAGTCGTGCTTAATTTCAAACTGTGAAATTTTTCAGTGAATAAACTGCAATGCAATAACCTGACGAAATTCGTATCGGATACGGAATCTTTCGGAACTAGGGACAGTAATGATAAGTAACAGAAATAAAGAGACAATAGAAGAAATAGTAAATAGTGCTCGTTTTCGATTGTTTTTCAATAGTGCGTGCTCTGGTGCCATCCTAGAGCTGAAAGTGCCACTTTTGGCACAATTGTGCTACAAATAACAACACTGGTGGAGTTACTCCTATCCTTCTCCCGTGTTCAAATTTCTTGATATTGGCCAACCTTGATAAACATGACATGGCGTGGGCGAAACTGTAAAAACTGTAAAATCTGCCAGCCGAGTTCTCAACCAAATTTGCAGAGACACGTTTTTGAATTTGTCAGTGTCGCCAACAAATGTTGGTATATTCTATGAGGTTATGTGTGATGAGCATTTCACTTTTTACTGTTTTATTAGTTTTTTTTTCTTAAAAAACGGAGATTTACAAGGTTTATGGAAAGGAGTTTTATTCTATTTTGTTGCGAATCAGAATGAAATACAAAAGCTAGATAACATTTTTACCTCCATATGTAAACCTGAGAGGGATTCATGTTTCTACTGTGCAAGGCGGATTGATCTGGTGTAAAAATAAATGTAATGATCGTTTCAGACTTCAGAGTGATATATTGGTATTTTGAGAGGTGAGTATCAAGTTAATACTTCTTATATATAATCTTGTATTGAATCAGGTATATGTAGTTATGATTATCAATGCTGATTCATACTTCGTGTATTTTCAGGATTATTTGCACACCCTAGGATTCTGTGATTGAAATGAAAGATAAGGTGAGTACTCAAAAGACTTTATTTATTAATAATTGCTGCATCAGCAGTAATCACAATAAGTTGCAAATTACAAATGAGAATTAATCAGTCCAGTTGAGACTCAATCAATAAAGTTGCTCATTTGATGCATATTTCAATTCAACTTGAGTCAGATCACAATCACTCTGAGAATCTTATCTACTGATATTATACAGGTACATCAAAGTAACAGCTATGCTTGCATTATCTTGAACTGTTATTGTTTTTTTAATACATTTATGATATCAATCAAGTGAGACTTCTTGGAGTAGGTAATAGTAGAGTAGGTATCAGATATATTCATAACAGGATGATGTCTTGCTATCATTGAAAGAAAGTCCATGTTTACTCAAAGTGGAGTGGAAAAGTGAAGAGTAGAAGGAAACTTGAGATCTTCTCCAGAAAATCATTCATGGAAATGAGAATATCAACCAAAGATACACTCAATGGTCATCTTCAGTGATATAAACTGCTTGTCAGCTGCAATGGAATGATCTACTTTTCCAGAAAATTATATTAGGAGGCAAAAAAGGTTAAAAGTCTTCTCATATCAAAATATAAGTATCAAATTCAATTGATTTTCAGCTAAAAAGTTTCATTTCACATCTCGTTGAGTGTATATCTTTGGTACCTCTGTAACTCCTGCAAATTTGATTACTCTTAACTAAATACTGTATACTTGGTATTCGATACTCAATTATACTCTTTATAATTGTGGATGTGGTCTTTGCAATATGATTACTTCAACAGAAGATGTCTTGATCACATCATCATCTAAAAACATCATCCTAGTTTAGTTTTGCAAGCTTTGATAATTTTTTTGCTTTATTCTCCATGTTTCTTTTTTTTGCTCTGCTGAACAACAAATGCTCAGTCTGGCAACTACATATATTTGAATTATATTTTTACTCAAAGTAATTTTGTGATTTTGACACCCTAAAAGCACTCTAGGTTGATGATAATTTTTCGGGAATAATAGATATTGATGATTTTTTCAAATCCTTTTGAAAAATATCTGCTTTTGTTTTTTCAATATCAGTCAAAAATGAGGTGATTTGGGTAGATGGGAATGTGAGGAATCCTCTACTTTTCATTTTAATAAATGAATTGAATTTTTCATTTCCATCTCCACAAATTGTCTCTAAACATTCTTGATATGTTGTGGGTACCGTAACCTTTTCAAAATGTACCCACAGAAGTAGGCAAATGCTTCCTCTATATTTTCAAATTCCTCATATTCATTCAAAGTGGCATTTTCATCAGACTTTATAGTGATAAAAACGCATTTTATTTTCTTTTCTTTTAGTTTGCCTATTGTTAAAAGAAACTGCATCATTTCACCACCTGTTACATTACTTCCTCTGGGTGGTTTAACTAATGAAAATAAAGACATCAGCCTGAATATTTGGCCCACTTGAATGGATTCTGGGTGACTATTACAACCCCCTGCAGCTCTCATCATCCCAAAGAAATGATAAGAGAAAAAATAGGTATAGATATATTCAAATATTTCATATTGTTTCATAATAGTAAGGATATATTTCATATTTCATTCACTGAACAAAGAAAATACTAGAGAAGAGAATATGTGATATATTCTGAAGCTACCAGTTCTTTTTTTAAACTCTTCAGTTAGGTACCTGTTACTTTAACCAGCTTTAACTCAATAAATTTATCAAAGAATAAATGCTTGAACTGTAATAAGCTGCAGTGTTCAGTAGATATTCCATTGTTATTCAGTTTCAAAGTCATTGCAGGATAATTTAATAAAATCAAGTATCATTCAGATTCAGAGAAAAATAGAAAATTGATGAACATTGAAAACTTTGAACAGTGAAACTCTTGAGTGTCTTGTCTCCAGAATTTGTTACAAGGAAATCTGAAATAATCTAATGCAGTTTTCTATTACTTCTAGGAGAATTGATGATGGTGATGATGATGGAAGATGGTCTTGGTTCATTCTAGCTGTCATGAAGTACTGGAATCCAAGCCCTGGGAGGTAACCAGTTGAATCCAATGTACAGGATATCATGGCTTTCAACCCTTTGACAAAAACTTGTCAGGTGATGAACAGTCCTCCCACAATCCCAAATAGATGAGAAAATTTTCCAATTCCTACAAAGATATTATCACTTATTCTGCCACTACTGATCTTTGTATTATTCCTCTCAATATTCAACATTGAACTGAATTTATAATTTACTCTGAATCTATCAGAAGATCATTTTTTCCACAGTGTTGAAAACGGGAGCAGATTCGTTCTCGAAACGTCCACAAAGATAAGTAGAAGTTTTGATTTTATTAAAAGTACATTTTCATTCCCAAATTTTGAAAAAACAAGGTGTCACTGACAAATAGAGAATTTTTCTCTTTGGGGGGCAGTCTACAAAACTGTCCTCACTACAAATATATCAAAATAATTATTATAACTTCTATTTCTATTTTTAGAAACGAGTAGAGAAAATCCCAAAAATCTAGGAAAATGAATTTTTATTGTGATATATACCTGAAATATCCTTTTTTTTTTCTAGGTTATTTCTGAGGCATTTGATGAGATGTGGAAAATCAGAACACATCCTCAGCTTCCTGGAGGCATCCATTGGATGTTCACACCATGGCTCTGAACAGTTTTGCATCTCCATACATTTCCACAACGTTCTATTTCAAGCTGCTCCATCACTTGTGATTACATCAATGAGAAGTCCAGCATTCTCACACAAAATCACATATTCTGAAATTAGTTTTGCTTGGAGTTCACCAGTGATATTACCTTTTGTCAGAAAACATCCCAAAGCCTGCAAGCCATGACCAGCAAATGGCTGGAACATAATCACGAGTACATGATCTCCTAATTGATCCTCCATGCCATTAGGAGTGAATTCACCAAGATCCATAAATCCCACGAATTCCATGGTATTTTTGTCAAATTTTTCAGTAGGAGTGATTTTATATTCATCTACTAATAAACATCCATGCTTCTGCCATTCTGCCGTTTTCTTAGTTTTTTCTTTTATCATTGCAAAAACCTCCTTTTTGGAACCAAATGTTCCATCTTTATTTCTAATGTACCTATTGGAAAAATATGTTTTGAATATTTCATTATTTCCATACATTGTAAAAATAACTAACCTACCTTGAGAGAGTGCTAGTTGTTTATCTCTCATATAATTATAAAGCTTTGGGCTCTTAATTTTCATGAGAATGCAATTATTAACCCATTCCAAGGTGTATCTTCTGCCTGCAGATTTACACTTGGCCGATTTTAAACAAATTTTTATCTTTTATTGTTGAACTTCTGGCAAAGTTTCAAGAAGTTCATCAAGCTTAACCACATTGGCATTTCCTTCCTCAGATTGACAATCACTCTACTCAAATGTGCATTCTTTCTTGACAAGTAAGCCATGTAGTTATATTTGTATTTTTTGTTAGTTGTTATTTTATTTCTTTTTCCTTGTCTTTTCTTAAATAACGATTTATTACTTGTGCATGCTCTGCAATAATTATAACTTGGAATAAGAACTGAACATGATCTGCTGTTGCCATTGCATATTTTTCACGTATCCATTTTATTGATCAGCTCTCGAAGTTTTTCTAATGTGGTAATGGCATATTCTAGATTAAAATGTTTTGCTCCTGCGTGGGCCGTAATCAGTGAGCAGCCTAAGATAATGGATCTGTCAGTTGAAATTCCAAAGTCATTATGAATACTCAGTTTTGTGATAAGAACGTGCTTTTCTAACTTATGAATACCCCAACGGGGTGGAAGTATCAGTTGGTCAAGAGATTCCAGTTCTTGATACAGACTAGTTAGACTATCCACAGTAGTACTATGATCATTCTTATCGATATTCACAGGAAAGGTATCTTCAGTATCAGAAGCAGGGTTCAAGTAGGAACTGGAAAGGGATTGTGGATTGGCTGCAGAGGAATCTTGTTCACTACAAGAGAGAAAGAACAATATAATTGAGTAATTACGAACAAAAAATTATCCAACAAAATATATTTTTTGAAATGTTTTTGTATTTATTCAGCGTTATCATAATTGCCTATCCAAAAAATCCAGATGAAATTGACATCATTGAATGCATGCATAATCATACTAGTGAACCTTATATAATTAATCAGTTCAGTTGGAAATATTTCTGTTTCCATATACCATCCATAAACCTGCTTGGCATTTTTATATAATGGTACTTGAATTCGGTATTAGGTTAATACCAGAACTAATGTATTTAGAGCGAGGAATGATACCTTTGAAAATTCAAGAGGTTGATTATTTGCATGAAAAAATACCAAATATAGGTACATACTGTGTACATATCTCAAGAGCTGATGACCTATACCGGATAGTCCAGAGTTGTCTTCCCATAGTTCCTTTTGGAGGAGGTTGATGAATATCATTATTTCATCGCCAAATTTTGCATCTATTTAAAAAGGTAATGTTTTATAGTATTATGGTGAACCAAGCCGTTTCTGATTAATTCATGTTTGAGAGGGACATATTTACCTTATTTTCTATTCGAGAGGAAGTAAACACATTAAGGTACCTACCCTTATTTCTCAATACACCATCAGCCATATATAGGGATATTGAAAGACAAATTTTGACTGTCTGTATATTCAAGAGAAGATTCATGACGGGTACCCTGGTTATGATTTCAAAAAATAAAAACATTTTCAGTGGTGCGGCACCTTTCTTCAATTTATTCTTCCCAATGGCTTCGTTTTGAAAATGTTTTTCACAGACATATCCATTCGGGGGCAACTCATGCAAGTAGAAATACTCCATTTATTCAGCAATTCTTCTTTGTCCTGAAATCGGAAACGTATCAGCCTACACTGCTCTTCCTGATCATTATGAATGCTCATCAAATGATGAATTCATTTGAATATTCATACTAACTTTGGGTACTGAAAACATTCGGAGTTCCGAATTTTTATGTGTTCCACACACGTTCAATAAATTCAATCGATTTATTCACAATGAAACTCACACTCAAGATTGTCTTCACGTGGGAATTGATAAATGTTCTTTATTGGAAACTAGAAGAAACAAAAATTTTGTATTTGTACCGCGTCCAAATTAAAACTGTTACGGGTTGACAGCTGTCATTAACGGGTATATTTCAACCGGAATGTTGCCTGCTTTGGAAATGTTTCGTGATAATTTCTCGATGTTCACGACATCTATTGTTGAATTAGAGAACCCCACGCCATCTGCTAGAATTCAATTGTTTTTGGACTTTAGAGTCTGACAAAACAATTGAAGAGTGGGTTCACCAGCTAGTTTATTACATCAATGCATGATGTAAATAAAGACTGGTGTCTCAACTCCCTATACCCAGCCACTAGAAAAAGTTGTAGACCTTCGCCTACTTGATTTTGTCGGATTTCAATACCTTACTAAGGCTTCCCAAGATCGAAACTAGGTGGCGTCACCTATGCCGATCTCGAAGGTTATCTTGGAAATGCTGGAAACACGTGTGGATTCGAAATTCAACATGAATGTAAAAACTGAACTGTTAGCTATCCATCACTGTCAGGTATCCGTCATTATCAGTAAAAGCGGATTTGACTTCACCGGATCGACGATCGTATCGCCATCTATACTCAAGTGGTGCGGCCTTAGTGAGGTCGTTTGACAGGTCTACATGTTTTGGAAAGAAACAATTGAAGAGTTATTTCACCATCCTATATCCACCTTGCATCAATGTGGTAATCGTGTTTGAGAGTTGACTGTTAGTGGGATGGTTCAGTGAGTAATAATTCTCAATGTTGATAGGACTAATAATCATTCTGTAAAAAGTGCTCTGATCATAGTTCTGAAAATCAATTTGTATATACCTACTTTCATTTGAGTGAAAACATCTACAGTTGTGTTTCAGTGGTTTCAGAACAAAAATGGATTTCTTTAAAAACATCATGTGTTTACCAAGGACATTGCAGTATTTTTGTTGGTTTGTTTTCATTACATCTGCTATTGGCGAGGTGAGTTTCGTTATCGTTCTCTTTGGAGTATGTTCGCCCTGAAACTGATATTAACTTATATGTGCCATACCTTTCTTACCTAAACTAACTTTCACCAACGCCCTCATTTTCTCTCAACTTGTTTAGTGTTCATTAGTTGATTTAGTATACTATTATCAATAATTGACCATTTACCTATATATTCTTCATACTAATGTTTATTTGACGCAAATATTTCAAGTCACAATTTTGCATTCTTTGCCTCCCTTTACCTACCTCGATTTGAATAAACAAAAATTATCCAGTGCATACAACGCTCTATCTGAATCTATATTGAGATATTGTCTTGTTGTATGGGGTTGAACCTCATGTGGAAGTCAAGTTGGAAGTAATATGAAAGAGATAATTGGAAATAATTTTTGAAAAAAAAATAATTCTTTGCTATACAATTATATGGTGAATCACAAGTATGTAACTCACCAAAAACTGTATATCTATCAATCTCATGTATGTATGAATAGGTATGCCACATAAACTATGTGGCATATATGATCTGTTGGGTATGACTTCCATCCCCAACAATATCCGTAGAAAGAAATGGAAAGTTCTTGCTATCCAGTGCTGCAGACTTACTAAGACTCACCAAAAGTTCATCACTTAATACAGACTGATACTTCATACCTTACTTCCATCAGCTACCTGGTAAGATGTGAAAAATGCTCGGAAAAATGTCAGCATGTAATAAATACTGTGAGAAATGATGCATAAAAAGGTTATTGGAAAGCAAAATGTATACCTATTGGAAGCATATAGACAGAGATAATTGTTCTTTCTTTCATAGTTCAAGTTATGCTTACGTCAAGCCTAGGTAAAGGCATCAATGTAAAAGCAGCCACGAGTTCCACCCATAGGTCTTTTAAAATTGAAAAATGTGGCTGGCCATGGCATTTCTTGTATATTTGGATATTTTCCTGTAAGACGTCTGTGTCTAGAAGTGAACCAACATTCCTGGTGATGTTGAAAAAAAAACCAACAAGTATACATAGATAGGGATCAATTTGTCAATAATCAATTCACAAACAGATTGTAGTCAAATCAAATGTATTGAAAATGCACGTTGATGAGATTTCTTTCCTGTGAATGTATACTTCAAAGCTATTGAGAAATTATAGGTCACCTGATTTTGTCGGGCAAGAATTCACCATCTACAACCCTTTACTTGCAAAACACATAAAAAATCATGTGTTCTGAAAGACGGACGCGAATCGGACTCCTTTTTGATGAATGTATACTTCAGAAGATACTTTTGGAGACCTATAGGTTGCCTGATCTTGTCAGGCAAGAATTCACCCTTTAAGACCCCTTGTATGCTAAGCATAGAAAAAATTATGAGTTCTGAAAAAGGGACGTGGGTCGGACTTTTTTGAGTAATAGGTAAGTGTTGCCAAATACTCGAAGTTTTCACGAAATGGATATCCTGATACTGATATCTGCTTCGAAACAATTTGTCACATCATTTTTCCTACTTCTACTTCTGCTGTACTTCGAAAATTACTCGACAAAGTTCAATAATTATCGATTTAACATAGTGGCCCCCCATATACAAACAAACTGAGGACGCGACAAACTTTTTTCTGTCACGACAAATTCTCGACAAATAATCGACACTAAAATAGTTGTTATAAATGTGTAAAAAGTTCTTGTCTGTGAAATATGTCGATAGTTTGGGTATTCTTAAAAATATGGATGGTGTAATGCAGCTTCACGCTGAAGCTGCACCACTACCTCATTTGCGAGTGGTAATGAATTGTAATTAATGTGCTTGAAATTCGGATGAACCTAATGTTGCACCAGACTTTATGGCCCAATTCCGAAAAATCACTCTTACAATTTCTAACACATTTATTACAATTCATTACAACCCACTGGAATCTTATTACAGTTGTAGTTTTGTGAAAATGAGGTGGTGCTGCAGCATCAGCCTAAAGCTTCATATTTTTAAAAATACCCAAACTATCAACATATTCCACATGCAAGAATTTCTTACACATTTATTACAACTGTTCGAGGTGGAATTCAACCAGAAAATCAACCCCCAAATGATTATCTGAAGAAGATAAATCTTGGAATACGGTATTTCAACATTTCTACAGGTTTAATGCAATTCACACTTCCATGAGCCAGCCCACTCGATTGATCATCGATTGATATCAAAGGAACAGCCGATTTTGAAATTCTTGTACAATTAAGAATTTATTACACTGCTCCACACTGCCGAAAATCGATTTTCATAATTGGAAAACTTCGTTCCGACAGGTTCTATGTGATCAGGATCATGAATTTCTTACATCATCCCACAACATCGATTATTCGGTTTAATGATAGAAAAAAAAAACAGATCTCAAGGTTCATATACAATTTGGAATTTAGTAACATCATACTAAACAAACAGAACACAGACAACAGTAGTGAATAATGTGAAATCAGATTCAAGAATAATAAATACAGGGGTTCCACAGGGTTCAATATTGAGACCACTATTGTTCATAGCCATAGCCAACAGTGACATTGATGACACCTGTACCTCCCCAAATCAAACGATAATATATGCTGATGACACAAATATTCTGGTGTCACACAACAACATTGACCAATTAACAAAACTAAGCAACAATGCATCTAATATAGAATAATAGAAAAATATAGCCTTCAAAATGGCCTCACTGTGATTAGAAACAAAACCAATTATATCCGGTTTTTGCCAAAAAACCTAAATCCAAATCATGACTTATACTTTATCTGGTAAATCTATACAATCTATGAACCTAATGCTGCACCAGCCTTTATGGCCCACTTCCAAAAAATCACTCTCACAATTTCTAACACATTTATTACAATTCATTACAACCCACTGGAATCTTATTAGTTGTAGTTTCGTGAAAATGAGGTGGTGCTGCAGCATCAGCCTAAAGCTTCATATTTTTAAAAATACCCAAACTATCGACATATTCCACATGCAAGAATTTCATTACAACTGTTTGAGGTGAAAATCTACCAAGAAATCAACCCCCAAATGATTATTATCTGAAGAAAATGAATCTCGGAATACGGTATTTCCACATTTCTACAGGTTTAATGCGATTACGACATCCTTAAGCCAGCTCACACGATTGATATTGGTTTCATTTCATAGATACAACATATCTCCGGATGTATGTTACGATGGCACAACCACTTCAACAAAATCCAAAAATTTTTACACAAGAATTTAGTGCTTTTTTGTTGCTAATTTGTTCCTCTCTTCGAAAATTTGTTGCTTGTGCCGAAACAGAAAAATCGAGTACTTGCCAGCTTCAACCGGTGTGAACTCAGCAGCCACTTTCTAGCGGCCGATTTTTTCCAGCAGCCATATCACCAGTGACGTCGGAAAATAATTTTGTTGCAAAAAATTTTTTGAAAATAACATCGGAGGATTATAATTGAATTGAACACTCAGAATACAATTAGAACGTATGAAAACGATGATCATGAGTTGTTGACATCATGAATATAATGATGGAATTGAACTCTTCTATGTTTCGTGAATGAGATTCGATGTAGACATGATAAATACGGTCTTGATCATTATGTCAAGAGATTAATCATTTGCAGGCCGTCTGAGGGGTAGTTTTTACCCTTCTGAAGTTTGAAGAATTCAAAAACACCATTCAGAAAAGTTTAGCCAAGTTGAGATTTGGCATGGACATCATTGATAGGGTCTCAATCATCGTGCCAAAAGATGAATTATTTGCAGGCCGTCTGAGGGGTAGTTTTCACCCTTCTTAAGTTTGAAGAATTCGAAAACACCATTCAGAAAAGTTTAGCCAAGTTGAGATTTGGTATGGACATCATTGATAGGGTCTCAATCATCGTGCCAAAAGATGAATTATTTGCAGGCCGTCTGAGGGGTAGTTTTCACCCTTCTTAAGTTTGGAGAATTCGAAAACACCATTCAGAAAAGTTTAGCCAAGTTGGGATTTGGTATGGACATCATTGATAGGGTCTCAATCATCGTGCCAAAAGATGAATTATTTGCAGGCCGTCTGAGGGGTAGTTTTCACCCTTCTTAAGTTGGAAGAATTCGAAAACACCATTCAGAAAAGTTAAGCCAAGTTGAGATTTGGTATGGACATCATCGATAGGGTCTCAATCATCGTGTCAAGAGATGAATTATTTGCAGGCCGTCTGAGGGGTAGTTTTCACCCTTCTTAAGTTTGAAGAATTCGAAAACACCATTCAGAAAAGTTTAGCCAAGTTGAGATTTGGTATGGACATCATTGATAGGGTCTCAATCATCGTGCCAAGAGATGAATTATTTGCAGGCCGTCTGAGGGGTAGTTTTCACCCTTCTTAAGTTTGAAGAATTCGAAAACACCATTCAGAAAAGTTTAGCCAAGTTGAGATTTGGTATGGACATCATTGATAGAGTCTCAATCATCGTGCCAAGAGATGAATTATTTGCAGGCCGTCTAAGGGGTAGTTTCGTCCCTCCTGAGTTCTGAAAAATTCAGAAACACCATTCAGAAAAGTTTAGCCAAGTTGAGATTTGGTATGGACATCATTCATTGATAGGGTCTCAATCATCGTGCCAAGAGATGAATTATTTGCAGGCCGTCTGTGGGGTAGTTTTCACCCTTCTTAAGTTTGAAGAATTCGAAAACAACATTCAGAAAAGTATAGCCAAGTTGAGATTTGGTATGGACATCATTGATAGGGTCTCAATCATCGTGCCAAGAGATGAATTATTTGCAGGCCATCTGAGGGGTAGTTTTCACCCTTCTTAATTTGAAGAATTCGAAAACACCATTCAGAAAAGTTCAGCCAAGTTGAGATTTGGTATGGACATCATTGATAGGATCTCAATCATCGTGCCAAAAGATGAATTATTTGCAGGCCGTCTGAGGGGTAGTTTTCACCCTTCTTGAGTTTGAAGAATTCGAAAACACCATTCAGAAAAGTTTAGCCAAGTTGAGATTTGGTATGGACATCATTGATAGGGTCTCAATCATCGTGCCAAGAGATGAATTATTTGCAGGCCGTCTAAGAGGTAGTTTTCACCCTTCTTAAGTTTGAAGAATTCGAAAACACCATTCAGAAAAGTTTAGCCAAGTTGAGATTTGGTATGGACATCATTGATAGGGTCTCAATCATCGTGCCAAGAGATGAATTATTTGCAGGCCGTCTGAGGGGGAGTTTTCACCCTTCTGAAGTTTGAAGAATTCGAAAACATCATTCAGAAAAGTTTAGCCAAGTTGAGATTTGGTATGGACATCATTGATAGGGTCTCAATCATCGTGCCAAGAGATGAATTATTTGCAGGCCGTCTGAGGGGTAGTTTTCACCCTTCTGAAGTTTGAAGAATTCAAAAACACCATTCAGAAAAGTTTAGCCAAGTTGAGATTTTGCATGGACATCATTGATAGGGTCTCAATCATCGTGCCGAGAGATGAATTATTTGCAGGCCGTCTGAGGGGTAGTTTTCACCCTTCTTAAGTTTGAAGATTTCGAAAACACCATTCAGAAGAGTTAGGCCAAGTTGAGATTCGGTATGGACATCATTGATAGGGTCTCAATCATCGTGCCAAGAGATGAAACTACCCCTTGAACGGCCTGCAAATGATTCATCTCTCAACACAATAATTGAGACCCTATCAGTGATGTCCATACCAAATCTCAACTTGGCTCAACTCTTCTGAATGGTGTTTTCGAATTCTCCAAACTTAGGAAGAGTGAAAACTACACCTCAGACAGCCTGCAAATAATTCATCTCTTGGCACGATGATTGAGACCCTATCAATGATGTTCATACCAAATCTCAACTTGGCTAAACTTTTCTGAATGGTGTTTTTGGATTTTTCAGAACTCAGGAGGGATGAAACTACCCCTTAGACGGCCTGCAAATGATTCATCTCTCAACACAATAATTGAGACCCTATCAATGATGTCCATACCAAATCTCAACTTGGCTAAAATTTTCTGAATGGTGTTTTCGAATTCTTCAAACTTGAGAAGGGTGAAAACTACCCCTCAGATGGCCTGCAAATGATTAATCTCCTGACATAATGATCAAGACCGTATTTATCATGTCTACATCGAATCTCAACTTGGTTAAACATTTCTGAATGGTATTTTAAAATTTTACGAAACATAGAAGAGTTCAATTCCATCATTATATTTATGATGTCAACAACTCATGATCATCGTTTTCATACGTTCTAATTGTATTCTGAGTGTTCAATTCAATTATAATCCTCCGATGTCATTTTCAAAATAATTTTTTGCAATAAAATTATTTTCCGACGTCACTGGTGATATGGCTGCTGGAAAAAATCGGCCGCTAGAAAGTGGCTGCTAAGTTCACACCGGTCCAGCTTCACGATAAGCTGGCACGACAACTTTTTCATTTCATCACCAAATTCAAAAACACATATACCAAAATGTAGCACTAATTTGTTGCTAATTTGTTCCCCTTTTCGAATATCCGAATTTCTAACCGTTACAAAAAGAAATGATGTTTTGCCAGCTTCACGATCAGCTGACACAGCAACTTTTTCATTTCATAACCGAATTGAAAAACAAATATACCAAGATCTAGGACTAATTTGTTGCTAATTTGTTCTCCTATTCGAATATCTGAATTTCTCTCCATCACAGAATATAAAATATGCATAGCAACATGTCATCACTGAGGTTTCACGATACTTTCGTTATCTGACATATGAATACAAAAATGAAAACACGAGAATTCATTGCTTTCTTGTTACTAATTTGTTCCCCTTTCCGAATCTTTGTTGCTTGTTCCTTTTTGAAAATTATGATGGAAAATACCGCCATGCCAGGTTAATTCCATGACAATTTTGTCATATGACACTTCAACTCGGAAACGATCGAACCAACATTTGTTGGATTCTTGTTGCTAACTTGTTCCCCTTTCAGAATTTTTATAACTCATTCTTTCCAAATTAAAAAAAAATACTGACATGCTGGATTATTTCACGATAACTTTTTCATTTGACATTTAAATTTAAAACTGATAATACGAGAATTTGTTGCTTTCTTGTTGCTAATTTGTTCCCCTTTCAGAATTTTTGTTGCTTGTTTCTTCAGAAAATTATAATGGAAAATACTGCCATGCCAGGTCAATTCCATGATAATTTCGTCATATGACACTTGAACTCGGAAACGATCGAACCAACATTGTTGGATTCTTGTTGCTAATTTGTTCCCCTTTCAGAATTTTTATAACTCATTATTTCCAAAGTAAAATAAAATGCTGACATGCTGGATTATTTCACGATAACTTTTTCATTTGACATTTGAAACCAAAACTGATAAAACAAGAATTTGTTGCTAATTTGTTCCCCTTTCGGAATTTTTGTTGCTTGTTTCTTCAGAAAACTATAATGGAAAATACTGCCATGCCAGGTCAATTCCATGATATTTTCGTCATATGACACTTGAACTCGAAAACGATCGAACCAATATTTGTTGGATTCTTGTTGCTAATTTGTTCTCCTTTCAGAATTTTTATGACTCATTCTTTCCGAATTAAAAAAAAATACTGACATGCTGGATTATTTCACGAAAACTTTTTCATTTGACATTTGAATTCAAAACTGATAATAAATACGAGAATTTGTTGCTTTCTTGTTGCTAATTTGTTCCCCTTTCAGTATTTCTGTTGCTTGTTTCTTCAGAAAATTATAATGGAAAATAATAGGTCAATTCCATGATATTTTCGTCATATGACACTTGAACTCGAAAACGATCGAACCAACATTTGTTGCTTTGTTGTTGCTATTTTGTTCCCTTTCTAGAATTTCAATAACTCATTATTTTCAAATTAAAAAAAATACTGACATGCTGGATTATTTCACGATAACTTTTTTATTTGACATTTGAATTCAGAACTGATAATACGAGAATTTGTTGCTTTCTTGTTGCTAATTTGTCCCCCTTTCAGAATTTTTGTTGCTTGTTCCTTTAGAAAATCATAATGGAAAATACTGCCATGCCAGGTCAATTCCATGATATTTTCGTCATATGACACTTGAACTCAAAAACGATCGAACCAACATTTGTTGCTTTCTTGTTGCTAATTTGTTCCCCTATCAGAATTTTTATGACTCATTCTTTCCAAAAAAAAAAAAAAAAAAATGCGGACATGCTGGATTATTTCACGACCTTAACTAATTGACCTGGCATGGCAGTATTTTCCATCATAATTTTCTAAAGGTACAAGCAACAAAAATTCTGAAAGGGGAACAAATTAGTGACAAAGCAACAAATTCTTGTGTTATCATTTTTGAATTCATATGTCAAATAAAGAAGTTATCGTGAAATAATCTATAATAATTTTGGAAAGAATGAGTTATAAAAATTCTGAAAAGGGAACAAATTAGCAACAAGAAAGCAACAAATGTTGGTTCGATCGTTGTCGAGTTCAAATTTCACATGACGAAATTATCATGGAATTAACCTGGCATGGCGGTATTTTCCATCATAATTTTCTGAAGGAACAAGCAACAAAAATTCTGAAAGGGGAACAAATTAGTAATAGAAAGCAACAAATTCTTGTGTTGTCATTTTTGAATTCATATGTCAAATAAAGAAGTTATCGTGAAATAATCTAGCATCGTAGCATGACAGTATTTTTTTTAATGAAATTTTTGAAAGAATGAGCTATAAAAATTTCGGAAGAGAAACAAATCAGCAACAGAAAGTAACAAATGTTGGTTCGATCGTTGTCGAGTTCAAATTTCACATGACGAAATTATCATGGAATTAACCTGGTAGGGCGGTATTTTCCATCATAATTTTCTAAAGGAACAAGCAACAAAAATTCTGAAAGGAGAACAAATCAGTAACAAGAAAGCAATAAATTTTCGTGTTTTCATTTTTGTATTCATATGTCAGATAACGAAAGTATCGTGAAAATTCAGTGATGACATGTTGATATGCATTTTTTTTTCTGTAATGGAGAGAAGTTCAGATATTCGAATAGGGGAACAAATTAGCAACAAATTAGTGCTACATCTTGGTATATTTGTTTTCCAATTCAGTGATGAAATGAAAAAGTTGCTGTGTCAGCTGATCATGAAGCTGGCAAAACATCATTTCTTTTGTAACGGTTAGAAATTTAGATATTCGAATAGGAGAACAAATTAGCAACAAATTAGAGCTACATTTTGGTATATGTGTTTTTGAATTCAGTGATGAAATGAAAAAGTTGTCGTGCCAGCTTATCGTGAAGCTGACAAGTACTCGATTTTTCTGTTTCGGCACAAGCAACAAATTTTCGAAAAGGGGAACAAATAAGCAACGAAAAAGCACTAAATTCTGGTATAAAAATTTTTGGATTTTGTTGAAGTGGTTGTGCCAGCGTAACATACATTATCTCCGGGCTCATTTACAATTTGGAATTCATTACACTGATCTACACTGCCAAAACTCGATGTTCATAGTCGAAAAACTTAGTTTCGAGAGGTTTTATCTGACTAGAAATTTCTCACACCAGCCCACACCATATTCGGTATAATGATAGAAAAAAACAGATCTCAAGTTTCATATACAATTAACCTGTCGGAATGAAGTTTTCCAATTACGAAAATCGATTTTCGGCAGTGTGGAGCATTGTAATAAATTCCAAATTGTACAAGAAGTTCAAATCAGTGTAAAAGCAGCCACGAGTTCCAGCCATGGATCCGCTGAAATTTTAAGGCGCGCGCCCGACCGCCATAGGTCGTTTAAAATTGGAAAACGTGGCTGGCCATGCATTTCTTGTATATTCAGATATTTTCCCATGAGTCGGCTGTATCCAGAAATGAACGAACATTCCTGGTGATGTTGAAAAAGTACCCAGAATTATACGTAGATAGGGATAAATTTGTTAATAGCCAATTCACAAACAGACTATTGTCAAATCGAATATAATGAGAATGCACGTGGATGGGATTTTTTTTCCTGTGAATATATACTTCAAGAGGTGGTTTTGAAGACCTATAGGTAGCCTGATTTTGTCGGGCAAGAATTCACCCTCTACAACCCCTTATATGCGAAACATATAAAAAATCATAAGTTCTAAAAAATACACGTGGATAGGACTTTTTTGATGATTGTATACTCCAGAACGTGCTTTTGGAGATCTATAGGTCGCCTGATTTTGTCGGGCAAGAATTCACCCTCTACAACCCCTTATATGCGAAACATAAAGAAAATCATAAGTACTAAAAAAGACACAAGGATCGGATTTTTTTTTGATGAATGTATACTCCAGAAGGTGCTCCTGAAGACCTATATGTCGCCTAATTTTGTCGGGCAAGACAATCCCTTATATGCGAAATATTGAAAAAATCATAAGTACTGAAAAAGACACTTGGATCGGACTTTTCTATGATGAATGTATACTCCAGAAGGTGCTTTTGAAGACCTATAGGTCACCCGATTTTGTCGGACAAGAATTCACCCTCTACAACCCCTTATATGCGAAACATAAAGAAAATCATAAGTACTAAAAAAGACACAAGGATCGGACTTTTTTTTGATGAATGTATTCTTCAGAATGTATACTTTTGAAGACCTATAGGTCACCTGATTCTGTCGGACAAGAATTCACCCTCTACAACCCCTAATATGCGAAACATAAAGAAAATCATAAGTACTAAAAAAGACACGTGGATCGGAATTTTTCTTGATGAATGTATACTTCGGAAGGTGCTTTTGAAGACATATAGGTCGCCTGATTTTGTCGGGCAAGAATTCACCCTCTACAAACCCTTATATGCGGAACATAAAAAAAATCATTAGTACTGAAAAAGACACAAGGATCGGACTTTTTTTTATGAATGTATACTCCAGAAGGTACTTCTGAATACCTATAGGTCGCCTGATTTTTTCGGGCAAGAATTCATCCTCCATCTTTAGACAGTCATGATGCCAGGCGAGTGCAAAAACTATAGAACTTATGCCTGCGATCAATATTCGGCCTTAGACGAAGACAAAGGATAAGTCACAAACTGCCTGAACTCAAATGGCTGAACATGTACAATCGTCGAATACTCCATGCAACTTGTCTCTACTATGAAATTTTGAAAGTCAAACGTCCACCATACTTATATATAGAAAAATAATCTTCAGAAGTCACCTGCATAACTTGGATATTCGAAGAAGAGAAATTATTACCATACCCTCTCACATAAAACAAATCTTTAAACGCTCATTCACATACCCTTCAGCGAATCTACTCAACAAATTCCGTATCACTAACTTCTCGAAATCGATTGTATCATTCAACAATGTAATGAAAGAAAAGCTTTCACAAAATTCACATTTCAAGGCTGGTTTGCACTCCATTGTTTTTTTAGGTGTTGAAAATTTAGTTTTCACTAGGCTTCAACAGCACCTGATTTCGTATCAGAAAGCTGAATTTATAAGCCTTTCAATCTCAAATTCACCTGTATCCTATATGAATTTCTTTTCTTTTGTTTTTTTTGTGAATGAATTCGGATCAATAAACGTCTTATTATTATCATTATTATTATTATTATTATTATTATTATAAATCAATGACCATGGAGGTTACTCGAGATTACTTGATAAGCATCATTGTGTGAGAAGAAAAGGAACAAGCTAACTCATAATTATTGTTGATCCTCTGTTGCCCAGTTACAGATTACAGAAGTTGTCGTATAAGGAAATAACTGAGGGGTGTTTCACTCTGACAATATGATGTACCTTCACTTCGAACCTGCTTCGAATCTTTAAAATCCTACCAATCAGCGCTCCAATCTTGAAAATCCACAAATATCTCTTCGAATTGAATCCGAGAAATACCGGAAATATTGCGACAATATTTGGAATTTTCGATCAAATACCAGGAATCCAGAAATCTTAACAATAACTTGTTGGCATCTGCAAATCCTTCATCGAATCTGACAATACTCGGAAAATACCGTGACAATATTCGATATCTGAGGTTGATTCTAAAGATATCATATATTTTGATGAATTTACCATTCAGTCCAGCAACTTCTAGTGCAACAAATATCCTTGGCTAAATGGCTTCTCGAAGATAGGAAATGTGTTCTCATGTAAATATGCAGCAAGAGAAATAGAAAGAGCAGCAGAAAAGCAAATAGGAACATTGATTGGGTCAATGGTTTATAACTGACTGATGAAATTTTACATTTGGAAGAGGTCAAATTTACTTCATAGAGATGAACTACAGGTATCTATCGGGTATCTACGATGGTATCTACCATATTGTAATTGAAGACTAGTGTTCCAACTCCCTATACCCAGCAACTAGAAAAAGTTGTAGACTACTTCATACTCGATTAAAACGAATATTGATACTTGGCTAAGGCTGCCCCGAGTTCGACACTAGATGACATCAACTCTGTCGACCTTGAAGATTTTCTTGGAAGCTCTTGAGAACATGATTCGAATTCGAAATACAACTCGGCCAGGTGGTCGAGATGGTCAAGCGACATCATAGTAATCATGAGGTCGTGGGTTCGATTCCTGGCTGGCCGTTGGATTTGGGTTCATTTATGTGATGACTACTCGATATGAGAACAGTCATCACA
This sequence comes from Gastrophysa polygoni, assembly GCA_963576655.1. Classification (NCBI taxonomy): domain Eukaryota; kingdom Metazoa; phylum Arthropoda; class Insecta; order Coleoptera; family Chrysomelidae; genus Gastrophysa; species Gastrophysa polygoni. The sequence goes on from OY755083.1 coordinate 29,564,941, forward strand.
CCGAATGTATTTCACCCATGCCTTCAACCTCGGCCTATCCATCAAGTCGCTCTGCCCCATTTTAGATTCGCGTTGGAACTTATATCTACCTCAAATTCCCATTTAGATTCTTCATACATTCTATTACATTCTTGATGTTTGATGCAGATTGTGACATATCGCCCAGAACACAGATTTTTCCACAATCCTTCAAAATTGTTGTTTATATTAGCGAAATGTCAACACACAATATATTGAATTTTTCAAAATACCTAATTCGAATATTATGACCACTGAACTTTCAACTACTCACTAGTTAACTCGCTAGCTAATCTGTAACCAAGGTTATGTTGAATGTCGGGTTGAATCATCACTCATCAAGGTTATAGTGTATTATCACCTTCAGCAATAAAACCGATAATAAAACACTATTGCTATTTCAACTGAATTTCAGCTAAATATTTATCCTATAAATCGACCTATAAATGTGTCGTGTCGTCATTTGATTGTACATTGCGTATTCTAGTGAGCTAATCGCATTGTTATCGTATATACAACGCTAGTTGTAGGTCTCTACATGGAAAAGGTCTATAAGGCTAATAAAAGTTTCCTAAAAGTCTGATATAGCGAAATTAATTATTCACGAGTATTCACTATGCAGATGAGGGATGAATTTGGAAATGCTAGTAGATGATGCACATGATATGCTCGTTCAACTTCATGCCGTCTGGGCTGTATAATTAGTTATGAGGCACCCATTGCAATAGATTTAAATACTTGAATTGACGAGGGCTGGGACAGAAAAATTATCCTAATAGTATAAGGATAACCGGAAATTTTAATAATCGAGAACTTATTCATTTGAATTGTCGAATATCTATTCTAATAAGGGTTAGTATGTTCGAAATGGAATGGATAATTTATGATATATGATAAACCTGGTGACAGAGGTGGGGCCTTCCATATATCTTTTCCAATCATTCTGAAATCTCATTTACTCATCCGGTTTTATGACATTGAAAAACAAAACCCATGAAATATTGAAATTGCATCTTTTTCAAATGTCATGACTTTTTGTATTTTAAAATCTGGTATGAATGAAACATAAGTGTCGTCTGTGTCCAATTGACACAGAAATGAAACAATAACTTCGGAAAGTAAAGTTTATTGTAACTACGATATATTATATTTATAGAGGTTCCAGCAAGAGTGCTAGATTCGATCTGTCTTCCCAGTCAAAACGTAGTTGTACATTCTGACTCAGCGCTATATCATCCCAATACAAAAAGTGAATTTATATCCTATGAATAAACACTGACGAAGGAAGTCGATAGATACATGACCAAATAATGGTCGCCGGTCGGTCTGTAGATACAGGGCGGACTGCACGGCCATCCTGAATTTCTTTCGTCCTCGAAAGACACGGAACATCTATAAAAAAAAAATACACGCGCTTAAATATATATTATACGGGTTGTAACCCGTCAAAGGACAGGTCGAGCAGAATTATTACATTGCCTGAGAGGGCTACTGTTTTGCCTAAGAGGGCTACTGTTTTGCCTAAGAGGGCTACTATATTGCCTAAGAGGGCTACTGTATTGCCTAAGAGGGCTACTGTATTGCCTAAGAGGGCTACTGTATTGCCTAAGAGGGCTACTGTATTGCCTAGGATGGCTACTGTATTGCCTAAGAGGGCTACTGTATTGCCTAAGAGGGCTACTGTATTGCCTAGGATGGCTACTGTATTGCCTAAGAGGGCTACTGTATTGCCTAGGATGGCTACTGTATTGCCTAAGAGGGCTACTATGTTACATACCTTTTGATTTATCGAGTCTGTAGGGTGAACGGTTTCATTTGCTCTAATCCAACAACAGCTGTATAAGGTCTGCTGGATCGTTCCGAATGAATGTCCTCTTTTACCCGATAGCGGTCATTAGGTAAAGTTTCGATAACTTCAAAAGGTCCTCTATATTTGGAAGTGGTTTTTTACTCTCATTATTCACCGGAAAGCTTGTTATTTTTGTGAGTATCATATCACCTACGGAATAGAACTTTGGTGGTGAACGGTGTACATTGAAAGTCAGGTTTTGTTTGATTCTATTTTCTTCTAGATTTTGAGCTGCTTGTCTCCGGATCTCAGTGATGTTAACAATATCTTCATCGGACGTATTATGTAGGTCGGTATCTGTTTTGAGTGGGTAGCCGAGTAGTAGTTCTGCGGGGGAGTGTTGAGTTACGCGGTGTTTTGTGCTATTTATTCCCTGTTGGATTTGTTGCACTTTACTGTCCCAGTCATTCTTCTCCAAGTCAGCACTTGATGTAGCCAGAGCATCCAGTACGGTTTTATTCATACGTTCCACTTGGCCATTTCCCCGAGGGAGTCCCACAGATGTTGTGAACAGCTTAATACCTTTCTTCTCGCAGTATTCTTTGAACTCCTTCGAGGTAAAAGATGTACCCGCATCGGTAATTATACGTTTAGGGTTTCCGAGAATCGAAAAAATTTCTTCTAATTTATCAACTACGTGTTTTGAACACGTGTCAGGAACTGGCTTGCAATATGTATATTTCGAAAATCCATCAACTGCCACTAATAAATATTTATTTCTCTTCATACTTTCTACAAAGGGGCCTAGGTGATCTAGGTGAAGCGTGTGGTGAGGTCTCGCATACTTGGGAATAGAATGTAAATATCCCGGTTTTTTTCCACTGTAGTCTTTGTGATAGAGACAGTTCAGACATGAATTAATATATTTTTTTGTAAACCTATTCATTTTTGGGAACCAATAGAACTTTTTTATTCTCTCAATAGTTTTGTCAAAACCAAAATGACCAATGTCGTCATGGTTCGCTTTGACAATTTGCCAACGGCAGTTTTTTGGTACCACCCATCTGCGGCCAAATGGGGTCAATTTATAAACTTTATTACCCCGCAAGTCATAATTATTAAACACATCCTTATTGTTGTCTGAATCTCCGCTAAGTAATATTTCCTTAATATTTCTGATACTTTCATCTAAATCTTGAGCTTCTTTTAGATAGTCAGTTTCAGTAATAATCAAAATTTTTTCTGTTTGGGTATTTACACTTTCAATAAAATTACGACTTAGTACATCGACGTGATGCATTTGTGTTCCCGGTCTGTGCAATATGTTGAAAAAAAAATCTTGCAAGGTTAAAACCCAACGAGCAATTCGAGGTACTATTGTTTGTTTACTCCAGGCGTTCTTAACGGCGTTGCAGTCAGTAAAGATTGTGAATACATGACCAATTAAATAATATCTGAACTTTTCAAGAGTTCTAACAATAGCCAGTAATTCCAGCTCGAAAGAATGGTAGTTTTTTTCCGCGTCGGTTGTTTGTTTGCTGAAAAATGCTACGGGGTGTTCCAAATTATCTTTTTTTTTGGGTTAAAATACCAGCGTAACCTACTCGACTCGCATCGGTGTATAAAATCGTAGGTAATTGTATATTGAATAATGCCAAGGTCGGTTTGGAGCATATATGATTTTTAAGTTCGATAAAGATTGTTTCATGATTTTCTGTCCATTTCCAAACGCAATTTTTTTTTAGAAGCTTCGTTAGTGGGACTGTTTTGCGTGCAAAATCTTGAATAAATTTTCGAAAGTACCCTACAAGGCCTAAAAATTGTCTCAACTGGTGTTGGTTTCGGGGACGAGGAAAATTTTGGACAGATTCAACTTTTGCATTCGAAGGTCCAATTTGGTTACATGAAATTTCGTAACCTAAATAGTTGATTTTTTGCAATAAGAAAGATGATTTAGTGATTTTTATAGTCAAACCATATTGTTTAATAATTTCTAGAACTTTTTCTAATACGTTTATGCCTTCAGCCACTGTTTTCGATGGTATTAAAATGTCATCTAAATAGGGTATGACATGAAAATGGCGCAGTGGTAACAATATCTCATTCATGAATTGTTGGAACACCGAAGGAGCATTACATAATCCAAATGGGACCCTTCGATATTCGTAATGCCCTTCCGGCGTTACGAACGCCGTGTAAGGAATTGACCTTTTATCCATTGGAATCTGGTGGTAGCTTGAGGCCAAGTCGATACTGGTGAAATATTTATAATCTGTTAGGGTGTCTATGATATCTTCAATTACAGGCATTGGGAATGGATTTTTAACAGAAATTTTATTTAATGCCCTGTAGTCAACTACCAATCTTTTTTCGTTGTTTTTTTTGTTTACAAGCAGAGCGGGACTTGAATACGGAGATTTGCTCTCTTGAATGATATTAGCATCCAATAATTCCTTTATAATATTTCGGTAAATCTCCTTATCTTTTTCTGCACATCGATATGCTCTGTGGGTTATAGGTTTTTCTGCAGTTAATTCTATTGAAAGTGATACGGAGTGCGCCTTACCTAATGTATTCAGCGTTTGAAACATACACTCGTTGAATTTTTTTTAGTAGTTGTTGCAATGAATTCAACTCTTCGGGCGACAATTCTCCATGGTTGATATTATATAACCATGGGGGAGTGTCTTCTTTATATTTGAACTTAAGAGAGTTATCAATCCTATAATACATAATATTTTTATTTTCTGTAAAGTTTGTACCAATTAAAATATCAAATTTAAATTCTAAATCATCGAGTATGTAATATATTGTCTCAAGAGTTACGTCATCAATTTGTGTACTTGCTAAAATATAATGCTCAACCGTGGTGCCAACTCCCAGAAATCCCGATAAAACGATAGGCTTCGACTAAAGCTAATTTAATCAAAGAGCAATAGCTGCCAAAATCTATGAATGCTTTGCAGCTATACCCATTGAGAAAAATATCTTTATGAAATATTGAGATATCATTCGAATTTTCAATAACATTAACACTTTTCGGTTTAAAACTTTGTTTTTCATACTTTTGATTGTCTCGCAAATTTTGAGGCTTTGAACTACCGATTTTCTTTTTATTCAAACAATAACTTTCTATGTGCCCCTTAATTTTACAGAAATTACAAACTTGGTTCTTATGTCTACAAATGGAACGGTCGTGACCTATTTTTCCGCAAGTTTTACATTGCTTATTCGTATTTTCTGCGTTGGTGGCGGAACTGGTTGAGGGGGTGTCACGATTTGGCCTATTTTTAATATTGTCAGACTGGGATTTGTTTTGAATCGTTCTATTTGATATAAAATAGGTTTTATTTTTGAGATATGCACCTAAAATATTGACATCGGTCATATTTGAGGCTTCCACGGCTGCACTTATATTATTATCATTTATAGCACCAGTAATTAGGGAGATTTTATCTGCTTCCGTAAAGTTTAACTTCAATTTATTGATTTTTGATAAATGTTCGAAGTAAAAATCATATAATGGCCTGCCTTCTGTTGGTTTGTGGTTAACAAGGTCCATTAACAACTTGTGACAATTTCGATTTGATTTGAATGTTAACAATAAAATATGTTTCCATTGTTCCCAAGTAAACTGAGACCACCCCAATTCGCTTTCAATGAAACTATCGTACCACATTTTTGCATTCCCTTTCAATTTACTCAATGCTTGAAAAATAATTGCAGTATCAGACCAGTGGTATGAATTTGCATTATATTGAATTATTTCAATCCAGTCTTTAATATCTTTAGATTTAGGGTCGAAATCAGGTATAACAGTTGAAACGGCAATGGCTTCAGCGGGCTGAACAATATACGATTGGTTACGAGGGGGTGTGTAACTTACGCTTGATCGGCTTTTTGTTTTTTTATCTTCTTGTATTTACCCCGACTGTTGCAATCCTTTTCACTTTCACTTGATGTTGGTGATGACGATGAAGGCGACCGATGTCGGTAACTCCTTTTTTTATTACGTCCCATGTCGGAAAAGCTGCACAAAACACCCTAACTCTTGTCTCTCAACACTCACTTTTCTTTTCAACCACTTCTGATGTCGTCTGTGTCCAATTGACACAGAAATGAAACAATAACTTCGAAAAGTAAAGTTTATTGTAACTACGATATATTATATTTATAGAGGTTCCAGCAAGAGTGCTAGATTCGATCTGTCTTCCCAGTCAAAACGTAGTTGTACATTCTGACTCAGCGCTATATCATCCCAATACAAAGAGTGAATTTATATCCTATGAATAAACACTGACGAAGGAAGTCGATAGATACATGACCAAATAATGGTCGCCGGTCGGTCTGTAGATACAGGGCGGACTGCATAAGGTCCAGTTTTCCGACATACATAATGAAACAAAAAAATTATGCAAAATTACAACTACTACTGCATTTTCATCAGCCAAGACTGGCAAAAAAACATGATCCTGTGATCTGGGACTCTAAAGAGCGCTTCGCGATAATTAAATAGAATTTTAACTTTTTTTTGAATAGCGCAGGAAGATGTATTAACGGACATCTGTCAAGTACATGAAAATAAAAAATAGTTATTCCATTTTGAAATTCAAATTGAGAAAATTACCGCGTAAACGACCACTGACAAGAAATATAATATGAACTAGAATGCCAATGATAGGGATGCGCGTGAACGAAATGACACACCGAAGGGGGTACATGCACTTCCGAGTTTGCGCATTGCGAACATATTGTTGCCAAATCTACGAATATTTTGTTGCTATAGGGAAGAAACCTGCAAACCTGGGAACCTGCAAACATTGCAGGTTATTTTGTGCATTTTTTTGTTTTCCCATGTGAACCGTTTGAAAATTTAGAAATTTGATAATGCTAATGGAAATTATCCACAATGCACCAATTTATCAACAATAAAAAATCATTTTGCAAATTTGATGAGATTTTTTTCGACGGAAAATTTTTGACACACTCTATATTTGTTTCATCATACTCTGTGCTGCCAATAACGAGTATAATAAATATTATAATTTTTATAATTAAATGATACAATAAATTAGTACAGCATTTTATTATAGAACCTTCACACACTGACATCAGTGACATCTGACATTTCTGACAGCCATCAAGGACTTGTCAATGTTACCAACATATCTAAACATCCTTTCCTTCAAGAATTACAAACCCATTAACAGTACAAATTCAACATATCTAAACATCCTTCCCTTCAAGAATTACAAACCCATTGAAAAAAAAAAAATAAAAATTCAAGTATGTTTCACAAATTCATGAAACGAACAATTGAAAATTATTTTACATCAAATATGTATATGAATTATACAAATATGAAAAATCAATAAATAAATTTCATCTCACACTCACAGAAATATGAGTATCTTATTCTACTAAAATTTAATCTCTAGGCATTTTCAGTGTACGTCCTGACTTAGTAACATAGTTATTTGACTCTAAATCATTAGGCTCAACACTTTGTGTCTCCTGTCCTAGAATAGAATCTTGTTGGTCATGGCTTGTGTTAGGTATATCATCATCAGGATTAATATTAGAATCTAATACAAAACGTCTTGATTTTAATTTTTTAATAAAATTTGAATTTCTTCTGTATACCTTACCATTTATCTCAAGTAAATAAGACCTGAATGGTAATTTTTTCAAAATTTTACCATTTTCCCATGTTTTAGAGAACTTATTCTGTACCAACACTTCATCATTTATATCAAACATATCAGCTTTTTTACTAGATATATTATAATATAGCTCTTGTTTTGTTTCGTCAACTGTGATAGGATCTTTCACATTTTTGGGTTTAAGATCACTGATCCTGACAGGCAACTTTGTCCTAAGATTTCTACTCATAAGTAATTGTGATGGAGACTAACCCAGACCCGCAACACTTGAATTTCTATAATTCAAGAGGTAAAGATTAAAATCCTGATTAGTATAAAGACATTTCTTAGGCATGGATTTAACAACACCAACTGCTCTTTCTGCAAGCCCATTGCTCTGTGGATAAAGGGGGCTGGTTGTAGTTATTTCAAAACACCACTGTTTGGCAAATGTATTTAAATTGCTTGATAGAAATGGATTATTGTCAGCGACGACGATTTTGGAAATGCCAAATCTAGCAAATATTGGTTTGAGTGTTTTATTATGGACAAACTTGACTTATCTTCAATTTTTAAAACCTCGATCCATCTCGAATAGTGATCAATTACAATAAAAAAATAATCTTTATTATATTCTGCAATATCCATTGCTATTTTATAAAACGGAATATTGGGAATCTCATGGGGACACAGTGGTTCTTTTATTTTGCTCCTGATGAACCTTTGGCAAACTTCACAAAACTGAATCATATTCCTTACATCAGACAAAATACCTGGCCAATAAAAAAAAATTGTAATTTTATTTTTGATTTTTTCGAATCCTAGGTGTTTCATGCAGAAGCTTCAAAATGTAATTTCTTAGACTGAAAGGAACAAATAACCGATTATTGTAGTACAGAAGTCCATCATCAAGAATAATTTCATTACGCAGTTTATAATAATGCATCAAGTCATTAGTAAAACTATCACTAGCGGAGTTTGGCCATCCTCCAGTATAATATTCTATAATTATTGACAATACAGCATCAACCTTTGTTTCCTGAACGAAATTATTGTATTGAACATCTGAGAATGACAATGTCACTCCGACTGTATGAACCATATTGTTCATAGTAACATCATCTCAAACTGGTTCAGGCTCTACATTTTTAGACAATAAATCAGCTATGAACATATACTTTCCTGGTAGATACTTCAATTCAAATGAATATGGCATTAATTTAAGCCTCAATCTTTTAATTCTATTATTTTTAATTTTATTCAGATCTTTATTAATGATAGATGTTAGGGGTGAATGGTCTGTGTAGGCTGTAACTTCTAACTGTAGGCTGTAACTGTATGACCATAAACAAAATTATGGAATTTTTGAAATGCAAACGTTAGTGCAAGTAGCTCTTTTTCAATTTGAGCGTAACTCACACAATCTGTGAGGGACCGACTTGCAAATAATATTGGCTTCCCTTCTTGCATAAGGGAACACCCTATAGCATCCATGCTTGAATCCGCTTGAATCACAACAGGTATATTTGGATTGAAAGGACTTAGCATAGCAATTTTTCCAACCATATCTTTCATTTTATTCAATTGGGCATCATGATTTGATGTCCATTGCCAGATAATACCTTTTTTTAGTAACTGTCTCAAATGTGATAGGGATTCAGATAATTTTGGTAAATGGCTTCTCAAATAATTGACCATCCCCAATATTTTTTGTAGTTCCTTAACATTCTGAGGCGGATTCTCGCAGGATCTGGTCCATTTTTATTAAATATAAATCCGAGATATTTCACTTCATCTACAAAATATTGGATCTTATCTGGGTTAAATTGTATGCCATTATTCCTAGCTACTTGAATGACCTGATCTTCACTTTTTTCCAACTCCAACTCAAGATTCTGCTGCACATAATATATCATCAAAGTAAACTGTTACCCCTTTGATGTGGCCAAAATACTTTGTAAGCAGTTTCTGAAATATTTCAGGTAGAACTGAAAGTCCAAAAGGAGCCCTGAGGTACCGATATATCCCAAAAGGGGTGCTGAATGAACATAGACTTTACTCAAAATCAGTTGGTGAAACCCCTGCTTAAGGTCAAACAAACAAAAATGACTTTTATTTGCTAATCCCAAACTAGTCTCCTCAAAAGTTGGAATTTCATAATAGTCTCTTACTAAAAATTTATTCAACTGTTGTGGGTCAATACATAATCTCAGGGACGAGTCTGGTTTTTCAACAACCACTAGATTGTTCACCCATTCATCTGGTTCACTTACTGGTTCAATGACACCTTTACAGACCAAATCGTCAAGTGTTAACTTGAGTTTATCTTTTATTTTAATAGGAACTCTTCGAGCAGGACATGCTTTTGATATAGCATTTTTCTTTAATTTCAATTGACAAATATCAGGGAATATTCCCAACCCATGAAAAACATCACTGTTTTCACTTAAAAATACTTTCAAGCTTTTATGACACGTAGTGATTGAATTCTCGCGAAAAGTTTTAAATCAAGACATGTTTGTAGACCTAGTATGGGAGCACACTTATATGAATTACTAACTACTACAAAATTGGCATTAGTTTGCACTTTCTTTTCAGTTTCAAGTTTCAATTCTATTAACCCTACAGGTTTAATTTTAAAACCACCAAAAGACTCCAACTTGATATTAGTTTTGTGCATGGGCAAATCAATACCAATTTTATTTTTCAAAATTTCCATCGGCAAGACGTTAACATCAGCTCCACTGTCAAGTTTGAATAGTATGGGAGAACTATTGACCACAACTTCTTCGTGCCACTCATCGGCCAGACTTATTTTGTCAATGGTTACAATACTTGATATGGCAAAATCATCTTCGCTACCATAGTTTTGTTCATTTTTCACTTCTTTAATCGATTTAATTTGTTCTGTATTTCGACACTTTTGAGTGATTGAGTGATTAAGTTTGTTGCAGATGTGACAACGATGGCCCATTGCTGGACAATTATTAAACCTATGGTGATTACCACAACGGCCACATACCCTTGTCAATTCAGTTTTTGCTCTCAATTTGAATTTTTACCTTGTCTTTTGTACATAGAAAATACTTCTGTTTGACGCTCATGGTCTTGTCTTTCATGGTCTCCTTCAAGCAATTTCATATTCGATTCTGCCAACTCAACTGCTTTACAAGAGGCAATAGTTTTCTCCAGTGTCGCTTTCTCTCTCAAAAGTCTTTCTTGTGTGGCTTTGGAATGGATCCCCAGCAAAAACTGAGCTTTCAAAAGTTTATCCTCCTGATTCTCGAAGTCACACGATCCCACGAGTCCTTTGAGGTACGTGTAAAATTTCTCAAATGGTTCTCCCTGCCCTTGTCTGCGGCTGAGGAATTTGAAAACTTCCATTATTTCACGGCTATCCCACCAGAAGGAACAATAATTTTTATGTTCAAAGAAGAACTTATGCTCGAACTACAAATTCATTGTTGCATAGAGGCTTGTTAGAGTACAACCTTTCAGTCGAAATCAAACGATCCCACTCACTCAGTGAGTTCAAACACCAACTACTCCTGAACATTAAAAAAAGGCATGAATAAAATTGGAAAAATCCAAATTTATAGATTGAATATGTCAGAGAGAGAGTTAGTTTAGTTTAATTAGTTTAGTTCAATTAATTTCTTTTTTTCAATATCATAGAAAAATTTCCTGTTGGATCTTGTTAATTTTTAATGTTACAAATTTAATTCTGTTGTAACATGTGAAACGTATGTATATTAGGTTGCCTATTTGAATAAAGATTATTATTATTATTCTTTTTGGAGGTCAAATGTGCCTCTATTTCATCCAAAATTGACTTCACGGTTTCCTTGTCCTTGGGAGTTTTCGAAATTCCATTATAAACATTCAAAACCTCACGACCCATGAGGTTTTTAACCCTGGCAACTTGGACTTCTCGTGATTTTTCAGTTGTCTCCGTCGCTATCAAATATATGTCTATTTGTTCCTTGAAGTTCTTAAAATTTTCGGCTAAATTGCCAGAACTCACGTTAATGGCGGCCGGTTTCACGAACTCCATTTTGGCGATAAATACTTTCTGTTGTTTTTTCACTTCTGAACTGACCAGTCTTAATACGACGATTCTAGTTTTCCGACTGCGCCATGTTTTATTATACTCTGTGCTGCCAATAACGAGTATAATAAATATTATAATTTTTATAATTAAATGATACAATAAATTAGTACAGCATTTAGTTATAGAACCTTCACACACTGACATCAGTGACATCTGACATTTCTGACAGTCATCAAGGACTTGTCAATGTTACCAACATATCTAAACAATATTGACTGTTGATTTACATAGTACTGAATCATTGTTTCTAAATGAACTAAGGTTATGAATATCTTCCACAAAAAAATACAGGTTTTTCAACTCAAGTATTGTATTTTATAATTAATATTATTTCTATGAAACATAAATCATCACGCATTTCATTTATATACACAAAAATTTCGAAATATTTCCTTTATGTACATTGGAAAACGAATTTGGGAGGCCGACTCTGTCTCATTTCAAATAACGCGGCATCAGTTTTGTTCACTGCGCAAGCTCAAAAGTGCATGTGCGCATAAACTCTAGGCGTCAGTTAATTTTCAGTGTATTGGCATTCTAGTTTATTTTATATTTCTATGGGTTATTCAGCACGTCATTATCGTATTGTAAACAGTGTATCTGCGAGTTTGTGCGAAGTTAACGATTATCTTTTGTTGCTAGAATTCAAATGTTTCAATCAATTTTTATCATAATAAGTGTGGTGGATATATTACAATGCACAAAGTACAAAATAAGTGGTGTTTTGTACCTGGTTGTACAAGTACTTATATGAGTACACCAGATAAGACATTCCTGTGTGTACCTCAGGATTTTTCCAGAAGAAGTAAATGGTTTAAAGCGGCCAGAAGAGATATGCCGAAAACAAAACAATGTTTTACTGCTGTGAAGATCATTTCAAGGTGAGTCTTAACTACCTAGAAGTATTTTCCAAATTTGTGGTGATATCAATAATATAAGTTTTTATTTTTGCAGTTGGAGGAAGATATGGAGAACTTTATGACATATAAATTGATGGGAGGAAACATTGTTCTGAAGCCAGGAGTGCTGCCTCATATATTCAACTTTCAACCTGATAGAAGAAGAGCTTGGATTATCCTTGATAGGTCAAGAGTTGTGAAACGTCATAGAAAACAACTAATCAGCAAAAAATGCTACTGATAGATCATGTGGATGAACCTAGTACCAGTAATCAGTCACCAGTGAGAAAATAATCTGATATTGATTAGAATATCTGTTGATGTCTTCGGCTGTGGACCCAGAAATACCACATACTAGAAATGTAGGAGTACAAGAAAAAACATCATTTCGTAGCAAACAGATAATGTTTAATATCATGAATACCACGCAAAATAATGCCACTTCACCAATGAAACATTTGTTTTCAAAAGATGTCAGTACTTCACCAATCAAGATCTCCCCTGATATCAGAAAGATACTGTATCTATCAAATGACTAGTAGTAGCAGTGATACAGAAGTGGAATCAATGGATTCTTTCATTGCAAGCACTGACGTTCATTGAATGTTACTCGGTTATTAATAGAGAAAAATCTGAAGAAGTATACAGGTATCCCTGACCATTGGTTTCCACATATCATAGATTTGCTCAATACAACAACAAAAATAAGCAAAGACAATTTGATGGTAACATTGATAAAGATTAAACTGAATCATCAATTTGTACAATCTTTGGTACAAATAGTGCCTCACCTGAGGAGTCTCATATTTTGGCTACCGAAAGTTAAAATATTATATTATTTACCTATCCCATTCAGAGCACGTTTTAACAATGTTCAATCGATCATACATTGTCTGGAAATTCATATACAAAAGCCAAGATCCACTTAAACAGGCACTCACATGGTCAGAGTACAAAAAGTGTGATACATTGAAGTATCTGATTTCATCTACCCCTGATGGATTCATAAACTTCATATCAAAAGGGTATGGTGGAAGAATAAGTAATTCTTTGCTAGTGGAAGAAAGTGGCTTTTTAGATTTATTGCTAAATGGATGCAGTATGATGGCTGATAAAGGCTTCAAGGATATTGGCAAACAGTTACATGACAGGAATTACCAACTAGTCAGGCCACCTAGTGTTTCTAGTTCAGTGAAACCCACAAAATCAGAAGTGTTAGAAAGTAAACGTATAGCAAGTTTAGGTATTCATATTGAAAGAGTTATCCGTAGATTGAGGAAATCTGAGTATTTGAAACCACATGCAGTAATAGGTCATAATTTCATAGGGCATACTGATCATGTTATAGAAATTGCATGTGCATCAATTAATTCACAAGGTACTATTATAAAACGAACATAAACTTGTACAGTAATTATAGGAAACCAGAATAGATATCTAAATAAACTGGTGCAACTGAAGAAAATTGCACATCAATAATTTTCTTGACTGAAAATCATTCTGTGAAAGTTGATCGAACAAAACCTAGTTAATAGTTACTGAATTTTACAATAATAATATTCATGAGATGAATCTGAGATATGAAATGCAGTGAAATGATAGAATTTTTGGAAACATGAAAAAAATATGAGAAAACTAACCTGATTTTCTTAGTACAAACCTAGTTTGTACTAGAGGACTCACTTATTTCATATTCAAGTCCCTTTCATATATTTTCGACTTCCTTCTCCAGGGTAAACTGATGAGTAAAATAAATAAATAAATAAATAAACTTTATTTTTCTTTTGACAATTACAGCAGAATTTGTATAGGAATCGTCGATATTGACATACAAACTAAATGGACATATATTCCTCTAGACTGTAAAAACAATTACATAGGAGGAAGTCTTTTAATCTCTTTTTAAAAATAGCCAGTGTTTTACAGTTCTTCATAGTAGCTGGCAGTAAGTTGAAAATTCTGGGAGCCATGAGGTTAGGAGAATTGCAGGCCAGTACACCTTTACCAAATGGGACATATATATCATTTTTGTGTCTGGTATTCACATTATGTTTCGATTTATTGGACACAAAATTTTTGTCAACATTTTTATATACATACAAACAACATTCAAATATAAAAAGACAAGGCAACGTTAAAATTTTATACTTAATAAAAGCATTTCTGCAAGATTCATTCATAGGAATGCCTAGCATTGCTCGTAATGACATTTTTTGAGCAACAAAGACTTCTTTCCAATGAGAGGATAAGCCCCAGAAGCACAGACCATACCTAAGTCTAGAGTCAACCTGGGCGTAGTACAATGTCAGCAGTTGATCACAGTCCAAAACTTGTTTCAAATTTCTGATTTGATAGGATATTGTATTCAGTTTTCTTATTAGGAGTTCACAATGATTATGCCACCCCAAACATTGATCAATGGAGAGTCCCAGGAATTTAGTAACTTCGCTATCTGTGATGACAAGATCAGAGTTTTTGTTTGCCTGAAAACTAATGGTGTCACAACTTCTCTGGCGATTGTGAAACCTAATTGAAACAGTTTTGCTTACATTCAGATAAAGATTATTTGATGCAAACCACCTATTTAAATCTTGAAAAACTTTATTGCATTTATCCTCAAGGTCCGAACCATTCTTGTCGGAGACAATGATTGAGGTATCATCTGCATATAAGGTTATGGATGTTTCGATTGATTCATCCAGATCGTTAACATAAATTAGGAATAATATGGGACCTAAAATGGATCCTTGTGGAACCCCTACATCTGTTGAAATAAGGTCTGATGTAATATTATTGATTTCCAAATATTGTTTCCTAAGATGTAGATATTCTGATATCCAGGCCAGTGGAATTCCACGTATACCATACCTAAACAATTTCTCTAAAAGAATGTCATGGTTAACACAATCGAATGCCCTGCTGAGATCACAAAATATCCCAACAGGGCATTCTCCTGCCTCAATACATCTAATGATTTCACTATAATAGGAGTGGATAGCTGTGGAAGTTGATTTTTTGTTTAGGAATCCATGCTGATTCGATGTTAATATGTTATGAGCTTCACAAAATGGAAGAATCCTATATAAAAATGCATATTCAAACACTTTTGAGAAGCATGGTGGAATTGTCACTGGCCGATAGTTTTCCAATGAATGGGGGCTATTCTTTTTGTAAATTGGTATTATTTTTCCTGTTTTTATCACATTTGGAAATGTACCTGTGGTGAAAGACAAGTTCACTAAGTGGAGCAGAGGTTCAATTATAGCTGATAGACATTTTTTTTGAGGGTGATTTGACATTCTTCAAAAAACACTGATAATCTAAATTTTCTTTATCGATCTGACTTACTATCTCCTTTGGAGTATCTCTGAAATAGCTATTGAACATGTTTGTGACTATGGATGGAGATTCAACCACTCTATCATTGTTCCTTATTGTTATTTTTTTTTGGATTTTTTTAGGTTTATTTGTTTATTCAGAAACTATTTCCCAAGCTGTCCTACTGAGATTATCTGTATTTTTAATTTTATTTTGGTAATATTCTCTTTTGGTGGATCTGATTAATTTGAAATGCTTTCGTTTTTCCATCCTGTAAAGCGTCTCCACGTCTGGTTGGATGTTTTTAGAGCATGAAGATTTTTCAAATTTTGACTGGAAGTTTTTATAGTAACATCTGCCCATTTATTATGCCCATTATTTATATACTTAATATTTCTCTTGCGTTTTGGGAAATTCTTATCAAAATAAAAATAAAAAGTCATCCAAAAAGAATCAAAGGCTGAGTTCATATTAGATATGTTCCATAAATGCTGCCAATCCTCAACTTGTAAATCTTTAATAAAGGAGGATATGGCTGTGTCATTGAAAGATCGTTTCAATTTCTAAGACATTGTTGAGTTCGATTTTTTCTTCCCACTGTCAAATAATATTGATTTGTGATCCGAAACATTGTTATCGATTACACAGCATGTACCATCAACACCAGAATTTGAAAATATTTGATCAATTGCTGACATGGTACTTTGTGTTACCCTAGTTGGCCACCCTACTTTCGGTGACATATTGAAACAGTACCTGCTGGGTTTGAAAAAAGTACATGTTCATCCAAGAATATGATTCGGGAAGAGAGAAACAAGTTTGTTTGGTAATGAAATTATTTCCGATATGAACTTCTGAATCATAGTGTTCAAAATGCTGTTGTCATTTTACATTTCACTTTTTTGTAAAACTCATATCATTAGTTTTAACCAAAATATATGTTCAATGTTATTCCACGACTTTTATTATATCTACCTAATTTAGTTGAAGCAATCATTATCAGTATATCCAATGTTTCTTCGATAAATTCTACCTTCTTCAGTCCTCTATGATTCAAATATCCTACATTCAGAATGTTATTATACATTTGTGTATATTTTTGTGGATGAACCAAACTGTTTGGCATAGAAAATTTTTGACTATTCAGCATCCACAGATATACAGCAGAATGTAATATGATTGAGAAAATCAAGATCAGAAATGTAAATTTGAGTACTTTGAACACATTTTCAATGTATCAGTTGGGTATCTGAAAAAATGTTTTTATAAGATTTATTTCTTCTCATTCCATCATTTCATTGATCTGTGAATGCTGAATAATTTTGAATAACACATTAATTTTATTTATTGCCACCGCTATGGTTCCTCTATCAGAATTAAATAATGAATTAAAGCTGTATAAGATGAAATGCTTCACTTCTTGCTATTTTTAAAAATATGTCTGTTTTCAGTGTTTTTAGTATAGGTTGAGGACTTTTTCATGAATTACTACCAGAAAGAGTATTACATGCATTAAAATGCCACTTCTTTTCAAAAAAATACATTTATTCCGAAACAGATTTGTACAATTTAGGAAATACATACTTTTCCAAATTCTTCAATGCCTTCTTCAAAAGCAACTCCAAAAACATACAAGATTTCAATTCTTTTAGTTTCTTCATAATCTGGATTAGCAACACAAAAGAATACTCTTTTCCTTTTCTCACACCATTTGCAGCTTCATTTGTGCAGATGGAATAGCATCTGGTGAAGCTGCAAACACTGGGTAGGATGGCAAAATAAATAAACCACACTCTGTTAAACTTTATGTTCAGCTGATTTTCCAGAATCTATGACTTCCTTTTCTAACAGCCTTCCTCTCTTCATAATCTTAGTATCCTTCACTTTTTATGCACCTATTATCATTTCCACTACAGTACCTTCAGCAACTGTACAGTGTGCAAGTTCATGCAGTAACATGCCCAAACCTGAGCTCATGCCATAGCGAGTGCCATAGTAACTGATTGTCCTCTTGTTAATACTTCTGCTTCTTTGGATAACTGTAAATCCATTTGCCCTGTAGAACTGGACAATGACAAAAAGTCTTCGAATTCTACTCCTCGTAATCTATGAAAGTGAAATGAAAGTTTATAAATAGATAGTCGGTTGAACTTGTTCTGCTCTTCATCAGAGGCATATTGGAGAATTTGCCCTAATACTGTCTCTTTTAGTCCAATTGAAACAATTTCATCTCTGAATGTTGAAACACCAGCGGAAGTACTTGGTACACATCTACTACTCGTGGCACTGAATTCTGCAGCAGTGATAAATTTTTGGGATGTGCCAACTGCAGATAGTCGCGGCTTCACCCAATAGGATGTCACATCAGTTGGTGAAGACTCCTCAAATCTTCCCAAATCAATAAACACTATAACACTATTGCTCATGATTTTTTGCACAAGCAGCACAGTCATTGCAGATGACATTCATAACTTCATAACTCGTCCACAATAAGTACTACTGAATAATTTTTGGAGCGGACTTTGTGCTCTGGGCATACTTTACACTGTAAAGAACACAGAGGGCCCTCTCTTTTCAGTTCCACATATCCAATAGCATTATCACCATATGCCTCACGAGTAGCTCTATGAAAGTTATTCTTGTCAGAGATAAAAATACTATTTCCATAAATATGATCCCCAACAATAACATAACTTCTAAATAATATATCCAAAAACCCCTCATTTAAATTACATGAAAAGTATCGGAAAGTGTTCGTATCTTATTGTTTGTATCTCCGAACAACAAACCCACTAGAAGGATCACAAAACAAATATTCTGATGCTTACATGAATTCCCAGAATTATCATAATATTAGTACCCAATCGTCGCCAGTGTTGTCATATCCAATCATCAAAAAGTGATGAATAGTCCATAATATTTAAAGTCCTTTATGAATTCATGTAGTTCAATGCACAAATATAATAATAAATTTGGGTCAGTTCTGATTAATAGAAGATTGTTACATTATTCTGAGACATAGCAATTTTTCTTCTTGGGGGCTCGACGACCAGCATGGGTATCGTGAATACTTTTTGCTCAACGTTGCAACACCGCAATCTGATATTGACAGTCGACGGCGATTATTGCTTTGTTTGGTATCTGTCATTATTTACGTTTTGATTCATCGATATTATTCAACTTGTGTTCAGTTTTGTGTACTCAGAATTCATCAGAAACTCAGTTTATTTCCTCTTTTGGTGATTTGATATGATGGTGAGACGTTGTGAGGTGTGTTAAAGACAATTTGAACCGGCGATCAAAACACGTCATTTCATAGGTGAGTTACCATTGTCGTATCATTCGAGATTTTGAAGCATTTTCCCAAATGGAATGGATAAAAATGAATTTAAATTGAATTGATTAGATTATATTGATTATACCCATAGGTCAGCTGCGACAGTGTCTTGTGGTAGAATATGTAGCACTGATGAATGCTTCCTTATTTGTAGTCAAAATATGCGAAGCTGCTGAAAAATCACTGAGAATAATGATCAATTAATATTTTTGATAAAAAATATAACGATATTTCTATACTTCTTCTACACACAACAATGAGAAATTTACCGTTGACTGTTTTTGTAACTAGTCAAACTAATTTGGAGAAATATTTCACTGTAAGACTTCATCATGAGGCAAATAAATTCAAAGATTCAACGGAAGTTAGAGTAAGAAGTATGTTAACAAAAACAATCCTATTCAAAAATCAATAAATTATTTGTGTGATTATCCATGGTTGTTTTTCATTTCAGTCCTGTTTCAAATAAGAAACACTGCTATTTGCTACAACTTCACATGAGTCATGATTTTATTGTTGATATAACATTTCGTCATAATACTTGTCAACACATATTCATCATCGATTTTCATCTATCTACATGAAATCAATTTTTTGCGTCTAAATATATTATTCTGCTCAAGATGAAACCTCCTTCATTTTTGACGATATCGTGAAATGATATAAAAAAGTTTCATCTTCAGATTTGAAAATTACATTCAAATATGCAATCATATCTATTTGCCTTGGAAACGAGTTTTTCACTTTTTTGAAAATTATTTCCACCAGTAGGTACTGAACTTTGAAATCGTAAATATACCCACATGCACTGTCACTGATCGCCAAAGATATAAATGTTCATTATTGAAATTGAACATTGTTTATGATAAAGTATAAGTTTACAACTGTATACTGAATAGTAAGTATTTTGTTCCATATGGTGTTAAGAATTAAACTTTTCTTGTGACGTGGTCATAATAAGTTTATTGATTACAAGCAAGTTACAAAAATCACCATAGGATTTTTCGTAACAATGTGAAGGAAGTATAAGGATGTTCATTTTCCCACCAAGAAATGAATTAATAATAAATTCGACCCCCTCTGACAACACGGCACTGGTGCTGGGGCAATCAGCTCCTGCTATCCTCGTTTAGACAAAGATAGATACTATAGATGTTGCTTTCAAACAAACTGTATTGCCAGGGGTGTGGATTACTTATCTAGTCTGTTCAATGATCGAAGGTTTGTATCATGGACACATATTCGACACATTATATTTGAATTTATTGATTTCAGTCCACTTTCAAACTCATATTTTATGAAAAATAACGAAAAATTTAGCTTTCCAGTAGATTCAGGCCCAGATATGCACCTTCCATTACATAATAACACACAAATTACATTGATATATGCTCAGTGAAAACACCGAATTCTATATACACGGCCTGAACCGGCCTTTGACCCTCAAGCATATCAAACAAGATGAAAATTGCTCTATTTATACGGAAGCATTGAAGAGCAACGTATTGGTTGAAATAAATTCTCACTAAATTCCGACTTCAATATCGGAATTTTATGAAATTCCTTTAATTCCTTCAATTTCAGAATTTCATTAAATTCTTACTTTAGTGTCAGAATTTTTTAGATTCCGATTTCTGTCTCGGAAATTTAGAAGAAAATAAAAATAACAAATATCGGCCCTTCTACGCTTCCGTAATTTAATGTTGAGACAAATCCTTTGAAGAATCCAAAGTACATACTTTAGTACGATCTTTAGTCCTAGAAGTGCAAAATATTAATACATTTCTTAGAAAATCATCTCAACTTGATAGCTACAATACATCGAAAGACATAGTCCTCTCGCATAGTCCGTATAGGTACCTGCTAAAGTACCTAACATAACCAATAATATTATGACCGTTATGTTGCTACCGGAAGAGTTTTTCAACATATGTGATCAAACTGATGGAATGAAAACCTTTCTGATTATTACTAGGTATTGTGCCACATTCATTAGATGTAATCAAAATGATAAATTCCAAATAAACAATGAGATAACAAATCGTAAAAAATATTATTCATTTCATAATGTGCCGAAAACACTAAATTGAAAGATAGCGTTGATCGGTGTTGACTGCTCAATCATCTGTTGTTTTGTCTGATATTTCGTCTGATAGACGAAATAATCGAATTCAAAGAAATTGGACAACGTGACATTTTGATATTTTTGTAATTCCGAAAATGAATGTATCTTAATTTTGGAATCGAAATGGTAGTCTTCTAAATACCTACACTAGGTCAGAGTTACTAGGTACGCTGATTCAAAGTCATCCACTGAGCTGATCTCCAATGTGACCTATTCATGATTCGTCATCTAATAAGAACATTATAGGTCAATATGATGTTTCATATAAACTAGTGTCGGTTGTTAATATGAATTCCAATTGTTTCGAAATTATGTTTATATTTTAACGAACATCAAGATTACCACCGTGACTAAGTTAAGGATGCACAGCATGGAGAACTCGAAAAAAAAAAAACGTTGGGAGATACAAATTTGGTTGAATGGGAAAAAAGTTGCGCATTCAGAGTTGAGCATTCCAATATTTTTTCAGATATATATTCATATCGAAAGAAGCTCGGGAAAAAGTGAACTATTGAAAATGTATTTGATATTTTTTACCGAGTTTTTTACCGTTATTTTGAAAAAAAAAACTGGAAATACTTCTTCATAGCAACTTTTGATAATATTTAACGTGGTGGTACTGATTTCTATCTTCGATATTTCCTATTCGTTGAACCATCATTCCCCTTATTTTGAAGAAAAATGAGTCAGCACAACAGTTTCTCATTTCAGTGTCAAAAATTGGTGAACTAGTGAGGTAATCTTAAATATTGGAGGAACAAAGTATTCTATTGGATTCTACTTATTATTTGAATAGTTAAGGCAACGCTTCAAATCATATCTCTCGTCATTTCTTGTTAATTAATACTTGAAATACTAATATCGCTGAACTTTGTTCCTCGAACATTATAGGTTTTCCTTTCGTGTTGTCAGCACATGAAAAAAAACGAAGCAACATTTGGAAACCATTGTTTTCTGAACAAAAGTATCCTCTTATCACAGTTGCCTCTAACATTATGTCTCAAGTAATTCTATGGTAATACTATGCTTCTATAATACTTACTCTCGATTCTTTTCCATTATAGCAATTATTTGCGTAGACAAAGTTTTCGATATATCCCTGAAGAAAACAGAATCCAGCGGTATCGAATCTGGTGATCGCGCTAGCCAAGGTACCTACTGTAGAATAACTACCAATCCATTTTTCGGGAAATTGTCTGGATAAAAAGGCACGAACATCCTTCACTATTTAGTATTACCGTATTACTAGTATTATTTGATACTGAAAAATAATAATTGTTTTCAACAACAACAATACGCTCTTTTTCACTTGATTGAAATTGTAAAATTTATTTCCGTCAATCAGAATTTGACACTTGGAGAACAAAAGACGTACTAAACAGTACTCGTTTATGTATCACTATGCATACAAACAACATCAATTAGTTAATCTAAATAGTGTTTTGCTCTAATGCAAAAGGCCCTTTGCGCAATTTTTATCTCTTACCGTTTCCGAGATTCCCATGCTGTGCATCTATATCTTGGACACAGTGCATACAAAACATATGCCGGCTAAGATCGTGGTGCAAAAATATGACATTTAACACTTTGATATACACTGTGTTCAAGATATGGAGGGCCAGTGTGGGTATGTCGGAAACTACTAGAGATACAGATTTGGATGAATGGGAAAAAAGTTACGCGATTGAAGGGCCAACAAACAAAAATCTATGATATGAGTCTTCGTATTCGAATTGTTTCGAAAAAAGTGAATTTCCGGATTTTCGATTTTATTTTTTTCAAAACTGACAAGACAAAACTGAAGAAACATCTTTATGACAACTTGTGATGTTTATTCATATGACATTATCAATTCTGTGATTCAAAATTCCTTCTTTGAGCAAACATCAACTTCATTTTTCCAAAATCGGCCATGATATCTTGAAATTGGATTCAAATAGCCCTTCCATTGTGATTTCGACGATATGTTACACATTGTGGTTTTGATGCGTTTTGAGTCTATTCAAGTCATCATCAAGTAATTTTTTATCTATCAAACTGAACTTTTAAGGATGCTACATCAACATCAATATTCAATTGTGTGAATAATCAGTAATTTAAGAGAGGGGTTTCACTGCCTACTTCTGAAACTCTGTCTAGATGGCGGTGCAATGTCCGAATTCAATAAAATATGACACTCTCCAAGACGCTGGGGATTGATAGTAGTTTCCTTCTTTCTACTTCCGCTGTCCGCCGTATCGATTCAGACGATGACTGACCGTTTGTGTTTACTGTAGAACCGAGTCGTCACGATAAGTCTGCTTTGACGGAACGCGGGAATTTCGGACTGAATTTGTATTTATAAGAGTAGTTGAAAACATAATATCAGTATAAAAAATCCAACATGGCTGCTCCAAAGTGGCGAACGAGTTTTGTGATTATGGATTGATAGTTCTATTCAAAATTGGTCGATTTTTTTTTAGTTTCTTCTGTCCTAGTGTCTGTCAGTTTGTAATAAAATCTTGCAAGTTGAATGAATGAAAGAAAAAAAAACAAAACGAGATTTTTTTAGATGTTCTAAAGAAGAAGCTGGAAACTGGCGCGCTGTCGTCCCGCTGCTTATAGAGGATGTTTCATTACTGTTGCACGAAACTTCAAGGTCAGATTTATTATTTCAAAATATGAAGAATGTTCCTAGCTCAATTCTCGAAGAAAAATATGGGAACCAAATGGAAATGGAAAAACTGTAATACTATTGAAAATCTATTTAGCTCAAGCCGACCGATCATCAAAGCCACGGATAATATACGTACGCGCGGATAACTACGGAAAAACAAGAACCCACTTATTGGAAATGAAATCGGTAGAGTCATCATTCAGAAATTATTGAAAAAATCAAATTTTCAAAGATTTTTTTTCAAATTGTACACCCTGCACCTAAACGAATCTTTTCCAGATATACAGAGTGTATCCTAATTTCAGGAGGTCCTTGTCATATATTATGAAAAAAAGTTCACATAAATATGTGTCCTAACTTGCTTCGATTTCGAGTCCAAAATTTGATGAAAGATCGGTTTTTCATGAATTACTCGGAAGTTATTTTTTTTTCAATTTTGATTGATCTTCGTGTGTTTTAGTTGTAATACGATGCTTCTTGTCCATGAAATTAGATTTTGAATTTTGTTTCCAGTGATGTCCCAGAGGGTAACCTGATTGATATTTACGATAATAAATAAATATTGTACACCGTAATAAACAGTGTCGTAGAAATGGGGGGGTTACAAACATACCTAGTTTCATCAAAATCGACGTAAAGATCTTTGAGTTAATAATAAAAAATCTATTTCACACTTTGACACTTCGTTACTAGGAAACGAATTGAGTTAGGACACACGTTTATATGACCCTGTATAAATATTGCAGAATCGAACATACGATGAGTCTCAGATCAGATTGTAGTGGCTTTTTCCAATCGTTTCTACTGGCATATCGAATAATAATATATCGCGACGGCTTCTATTGAATGCGAAGAAATAAAATGATTGTACTGCATTTTTATTTTGTATTGGCTCTCTGAGCTTATTCTGAAAATATTGTTCACATAGTTCACATAGTTAGGTTGGAATCTAGTGACCTTGTACCTACTAAAACAAGAAATTAATAAAGAGTTTTATTATTATTATCATTATTATCATCAATTAATTGCAATTCTAATTGCAAGATACATGTCGCAATTAGCTCATTTCACAGAATTATCTTGCAATTACATACAAAAGACGTTCAGCGCCTTCGCAGGAAAGCGCTCAAAAACCAAAACTAAAAACTGTAATAACTATTCCGAAAGGGGATAATAACATAGCCTAACATACTTTTTGTACCGTCTATATCGGGTAGGGTTGTGACCATTTGAATCATGATTTAAATCAACTGATTTTTCCAATTTCAATCGTGAATTGCATCAAATTTGAAATTGCTGTAAAAACAAGTCGCCAAAGCAGATAACTCATCAGGAAAAAAAAAAGGAAGATAGTTTTTCTAAACACTAAGTGCTCACATACATTATATGAGTGTAAAAACATATCTAATCGTCATCAGTCCAACGTAAAGATTCATAAATTAAACTAAGAAAATATTTCCGTGTCAACACAAGTTTTTTTGTTTGTCGCCAAGGAGATTTTCTAACTATAAGTCTGAACAACAAATATTTTTGGGCGAATAGAGGAAAATGATGAGAATAGGTGATTTTACTGTTTCCATATTTATGGTAAATATCATAATATAATAAAAATATATGAAAAAATAATATAAAAATCATAATGGCATTGTAGCAGAATGCTAGAACACACGGTCCAATAAACTTTTGATTTAAGATCACGTATATCATAACTTTGTCATCGTTATGGAAATGAAAATCATTGTTATGGCAAAGGTTATTTACTGCGGTTTACGGTTGTTTTGATAATCGATATTTTTGAATAAGGTATTTCTAACAGCCTTTGGGCGTGATTGATGCTCGTAAAGAATTATTACCACAGTATATTATCCCTAGACGAGACAGTAAGTAATCCATTTGGGGTTTTCGTTATGGTTATTCCTAGTTACCTAGTTCCAATGATCATATCATAATTTGATTCAAATGGCCTGTTTCTTCTTCGAACTTTCAAAAAATGTACGTATGCCTGGCAGCTCATGTATTCAGTAATTCTGTGGTTGTAGCTATGCGTACATATATCAGCTTCGGCCAACTTCCTTTGTCATCTTCAGGTACAGCTACATTCATGGAGAAAATGGATCAACTCTTCGATATGTTCAATTCAAGTTCTTTCAGAGATTGTAAACCGTTTAATAGGGCATTCATGGGAACTGTATCTCAAATTTCTTTCTTGAAAGAAATGGCGAATTTATTTGAGGATCTCAAACTCACTAATTCTAAAGCAAAAGATGTTACTAATTCAATGAAATTCATTTTTGGATGGAGATTGACAATTGCAGCTTTCTTAGAGATATGCAAGGACCTCAAATCTAGAAAGATTCATCATGATTTCACTCGAAACCTCAGTCAGGATTGTCTTGAAAACTATTTCGGAAAGGTCAGGAATGCTTCTGGAAATGCAAAAAATCCCACTCCTATACAGTTTTCGAGAGCATTCAAGAAGTTATTTGGTCTTCAGTACCTACAAAGCTCGGAAGGTTCAAACTGTTTGGAAGATTTTGATGAAATATTGTCCACAATTTCAACAGTACCTTTGAAAAATTATGAAATTCTTTCAAACACTAAAAAGTCGTACTCTCCTTTGAAAGTAGACACAAATGATTATTCAGACTTGACCACCGCCGAAGGCAATTGTCTTACATATGTGGCTGGGTACCTGATAAGAAAATGCTTGGAAAAGAAACATTAATGTGAAATATGCATTGATTATGGGTCTTCTAAAAGTACACTAGGTCAAACTAATATATATTCTCAATTCGAAGCATATTAAAATAAGAATAGAGACATGTTTGGTAACTTGAAAATGCCTCCTGATGAATTTCTGAATTATCTTGTCTCTCTAGAAACTGAATTCGTGTCAAATTTTGAGTGTATTGGTGGAAAGGTCGGACATAGACTAGAAGAAAAATGTTCATCCATAAGCTTTTCACGCCCATGTGAAGATTTTCCAAAAGAATATTTACTTTCAATGTTCATACGTGTTAGGATATATTATACTATAAAATTTGCAAACAGGGAATTGAAACCAATTTCAACTAACAAAATGAAGCCAAAATTGGTTATTCTCAAAAATATGTAGAATTTGTACTTTTCAGTTTATATTGTTTTGTTCCATCTATAACATTATATGTTCTTTTTCGTTAGTCATAATAAAGTTTTCATAGAACTGTGGTGTTTCCCTTACCTCATAATGATGATGAATTCATAAATCATGTTCGTTAAAAGACCATAGCAATTGTTCGCACTTTTCAATATTTTTTCATGATAGTTTTCTCGTGGGAAATAAAATAAAAAAACATCCTCGTATGTTTGTGGGCTAAGATTGCGCCTCGTTTAACTGTCTCGTCTAGGGATAATAAACTGTGTTATTACTGAGTAGATCAATTGGACCTGGTGTTAGGCGAGTAGTCATTTTCAATGCTGAACAGCAAATCAAATTGTGTTTTATCTATGTTAGATTGTCTCTCAAGAAATATATCGAATGTCCAGTTCCCTGAGTCATTATTGTGAAGACCTATATCTGTACAGTATGAATAACGATTGAATCGAAAAAACTAGATTTTCCGATTTCTCGAAAAGAATTGTTTATTTTTTCAACTCTGAACTTGAGCGGGATTAAGAGTATCGGGACCTATTGCTCTTAGTGGGCTTTGAATCAAGGGAGCCTCTCCACTTCAGGGAGACCAATACTACCGGATCGATGTGATCAAAACGATTCGACTGCGACATGCTCTGACCGCTGAGATACGGTCCTCATCAGTTAATTTGAATCTTTGATTAACCATCTAGAGTACTTATTCTCAAAAGTTGATTTGAATTTATCATCATCAGCACAAAGAAGAAAACTTTTTTATTCTTCAAAACTCGAAACTGTCCCAAGTTTTCAATAAAATGGAGTAAAACTTTCTTCACAAGAATAACTGCTGTAAACTGCAGAAATGGAATGAATAGAATAAATCAGAGCTGGATCCCCAACTCAGAATAAGGACCAAATGGTTCATTTATTGGTGAAGGAATTTTTATCACCGTGCGACCCACTCATTTTTGGCTGTCTCAAGCAGAGTCAACACAGCTGATTCAATCGATCAAATTAACAAATACTAAAGAGTGTATTAAGTAGCACTTGTGAACCACTGTGGTTTCAATGGGGGCTATAATTACAACGAAAAATGCATTTTGTTCTGATATTTTGATAACTTTCGATTTGAATGTTTTCAGTTATTAATTTTTGAGTTAGAAAATCTAGCAATTTCATCTATGAATCTTTTTTATACCTGATTTTTTGGACGAGGCTGTCAAAATATATTTCTGTATTGAAGCTTTCGCGGGCCAAAATTGGTCTGCGGGCCGTCCTTTGCCCACCCCTGCTCTTTACAATATACAGTGAGCACGCGCAGGTTGGAATAAATTCAGTAAAATGAGTATGAAGCAATTCAAAAAAAATATCACCTCATACGGATTATTACGGATTACGCTATACGTCAACCTTGATTTTATATTGTGTGAATTTTGACACGTGTGTGCGAAAATAAGTACGGCATGTGACGT
Source organism: Gastrophysa polygoni (assembly GCA_963576655.1). Taxonomy (NCBI): domain Eukaryota; kingdom Metazoa; phylum Arthropoda; class Insecta; order Coleoptera; family Chrysomelidae; genus Gastrophysa; species Gastrophysa polygoni. The sequence continues at coordinate 29,593,420 of OY755083.1, forward strand.
CATCGTCATTTTTTATGGTGAGCCCAACTTTTGATAGTGCCATTGGAAAATAGGTAATTTATTTCAATTATTCAATCATTCAATTACTCATTTATAATTTGGAGTTGCTGCAACAAAACATAACATCCAAATAATGAGATTTCGATTTGCCATATAATGTATTATGGTTCCAGTAAGATGGTACACTACCACATTATTGCCGCACTGTCCGAAATAACCTCACTATTTTCCCAACAAATGGATTCACAGGCACTATATTGCCCCCTAGGGGCAACAATATCTCTAGACTCAACTCCACTCGATTAATTCTTGTGGGGTTGTCTGAATTCGGAAATTCAGGTGAGTCGTACTGATGATAGTGAAGATCTGAAAAGAAGAATTACAGAGGAAATCAGACTCATCATTCCCCAAATGGTAGATAATTTAGAGTTCTAATATCGTCTTGTTCATTGTCAGCAAGTGAGTGGTGGGTACTTTGAACATTTATTTCAAATACTTGACGGATGCGTTAGGAAATAAGTTACTTATAAAAATAATTGAAATTATTTTTCTCTCAATATTTTTTCAATGTAACCCATTAAAATATTCATCGTTCTGTATGTAAGAAAATGTGCACTTTTCAATGGCACTATCAAAAGTTGGGCTTACCATTTAAAAAATCATCATATCTTCGACACCGAAGTAAGGTTGACGTGTCCGAGCGATTTATTTTAATTGCTTCATATATATTTCACCGAATTCATTCCACACTGTATGTATATCACATGCTAAATACATAGAAGCAGCCGAGGTAGCCCAAATGCCACAGTGGTTTGGTTTCATTTTTTTTACTATATTTTTTATTACCATATTTTTACCAACCGAAATGAATAGCAGATCAATATTATAATGAATGTTACTGTTGGTCCGAATGTCAATCCTGCTCCGAGTCCTATCTATCCTTATGAATTATGCATCAAATTGAATGTATTCTCTGTTGAAGTCAGTTGTTTCTTCAGACCCATTCTTTCCAACATTGATATGTATGGTTTCAATTTAATTTTTCTGAAACTGTTTTGAGTAGTTCTAATTTCATAGCACATTTAAGTTGCTTATTATTTATGTTGTTGATATCTACTAAACGTTTCCTTCTAAAAACTGAGTATTATAGTTAAATACTGTCTGTGAGTTCTTCGAGGAGGTGGTACATTCATTTTTCAGCTTTTGATGGGATTTTCTCTCCTCGTTTCTAAAAAAATAGAGTAGAAGTTATTAAAAATTATTGCAATATATTTGTAGTAAGGACAGATTTAGGATCTGTCCCAAAATGTCACTGCGCTTGAAATTAAACCTTAGATACCTAAAAGAGAAATTCTCTATTGGTCAGTGACACCTTGTTTTTGAAAAAATTTGGAAATACAAATATATTTAATGAGAATAAAACCTCTACTTATCTTGGTGGACGTTTCGGGAACGAATCTGCTCCCGTTCTCAACACAATTGAAATATTTTTCTCTTCGTAAACTTTTTTCAATGTTTCCGATTTTGACACTGAAAAGTGACAATTTGTCAAAATCGGAAACATTGAAAAAAGTTTACGAAGAGAAAAATATTTCAATTATGTTGAGAACGGGAGCAGATTCGTTCCCGAAACGTCCACCAAGATAAGTAGAGGTTTTATTATTATTAAATATATTTGTATTTCCAAATTTTTTCAAAAACAAGGTGTCACTGACCAATAGAGAATTTCTCTTTTAGGTATCTAAAGGTTTAATTTCAAGCGCAGTGACATTTTGGGACAGATCCTAAATCTGTCCTTACTACAAATATATTGCAATAATTTTTAATAACTTCTACTCTATTTTTTTTAGAAACGAGGAGAGAAAATCCCATCAAAAGCTGAAAAATGAGTATTATAGACCCATGCCATCCCAGGTGAATGTAGAAATTTGATTATTCATGATACCCGTCAAGTGGTTCAATATAAAAACATCGGTACACACAACAAAGTGACATCTGTGTGCTGAAGGGTATTTTAGTTGTGATAAAATAATGCTCATCATTCACCTACATATATTCAATATCATAATAGCTATCTCGAGAATATTCCTTAGCTCGTCATAACAATGCATCAATATAATGATGATGAAATAACTGATTTATCAAAATAAAAAATAAGAAAGATAGCATAATTGGAACAATTTGTTATAAAATGGTTGACTAGACTAGACTAGAATATATTTGTACTGACCATTTTTGGTATCACAGACTTCAACTCTATAATGGATCATATTAAATACTGTCTGTTTTTTTTTACAGTCACTTTTCAGTGTCAAAACCGAATGCACAAAAAATTTTGCGGAGAAAAATATTTTAATTGTGTTGAGAACGGGAGCAGATTCGTTCCCGAAACATCCACCAAGATAAGTAGAGGATTTATTCTCATTAAATATATTTGTATTCCCAAATTTTTCAAAAACAAGGTGTCACTGACAAATAGAGAATTTCTCTTTTATGTATTCAAAAGTTTTAAGCGCAGTGACATTTTGGGGCAGATCACAAAATCTATCCTTACTACGAATATACTGAAATAATATTTAATAACTTCTATTTCATTTTTAGAAACGAGGAGAGAAAATCCCAGAAAAAGCTGGAAAACGAATGAATCATATTCTTGAGTTAGTGTAGGTGGTAATATGCATTTGATTTGCTCCTATCCTGAAAACTGATAAACAAAACGAAATATGAAATTCATGAATTCCTGGTACTTGTGCTTGAACTATCATGTAAGACTTGGTTTTAATTTTCAGAATGTGCGACCTATAGACAATTTGCATTATGCATAATAAATTGCTGTTGAAATGTTCAATTGTGAAAATTCTGGTCGAGCTATTATTTCTTTACCCATTTTGGATCTCTCCATGAAATCATTGATATTCAGATAGTGCACTGTGTGTTCAGAATCCGAAAGCGGACAGCTATTACGTCAGTCAATACCATGGAATGATGACGACCAGAAAAACTCGTAATCGAGGTAATAACATTATGGTGATTCCTTGTCATATTTTATGAAAAAAAGTTGATGTAAACGTGTGTCCTAACTTGCTCCGTTTTCGAGTAGAGGTGTGTTCAAAATTTAATTAATAATCGGTTTTTCATGAATTACTCATAATTCTTTCCGCTGATTTTGATTAAACTTCGTGTGTGTTTCAGTTTTAATGCAATGCTTCTTGTCATGAAATTAGATTTTGAATTTTGTTTCTAATTGTGTCGCAGAGGCTGACATGATTTTTACCATGAATATCATTGTGGTCACTTTCAAATCAAATATCCTATTTTCTGTAATACGCCCTTGTATACCTTTCTCTTTCTTTTAAAGAATCTTCTGACAAATATCGATAATGAAAATGAAAAGTATGTATCGATACTCGTGTACAGATTTTTTTTTCCAAATATGTTGTCTAGGTATACATGTGATCTACGCACCTTTGTAAAATTACAGTCCGCACGTTATCACGTGAATAATGACTGGTACCAAAAAAAAACGATGGGAGCGCTCCAAAGAAGTGAGCGGACTTTTAGGGTGTTAATATGATACTACGGCGCCATAAAGGTAGGTCGGAAAATTATACACGTAATAAATTACATCGATATTATATAAGTAACTGAATTCCTGATGAAATTACCTATCCAATGAGAATCATTATCATCTAAGATTTCCCATCGACGATTTAGATGTACTTGAGGGTGGTATGTAAGGACGAATGTGTGTGTTTTGTCAAAAGATATTCTGGGCGTATTTTATATTGGTCTCACTTTCTGAGATATTAGAGATTAGCCCTTTCCAGAAATCATTCTGTACCTATACAAATGTCATATCGTGCTTGTCTACTCGTTTCTCCTACTGTACTTCATAGCAAATTTCACATTTTGATCCTGTGTTCATGTGTTGCCATAATAAATGGTTGAAACTTCAGGAAAATACGTCTGTATTAATTATGAACAAAATTTCATCAATTCCAACCTCGATTATAACGAATTGCTACGAATAGGTTGGTTAAGTGCAACAGGCGAGGTTCTTCGCGCCTTCATAGATAATAATATTATGTTGAAACCTTTTCCTTCATCGTAGCTTCAGTAAGATATTTTGGATGATAACTTTTTTATATAAGACTTTTATTGAATTTTTTGAGAGTCGGCAAGCTGCACTTCACAGTGATAATTATACAGTGTGGCCCATCGAAAACGTACCGCAAGGCATTATAGGCTGGGAAAGAACTTTTCGATAAAATCCGAAAACAGGTCAAATTTGTTTGTCAGGAAGACACATTTTGACGTAACAAGCATAGTAAAGCCTTCAACACCCTAAGTAGGGGTGTCACCGCAACATTATTTCAAATGGGAAGGGGGGTCAAGCCATACCTCTTTAGAAGGGGCTTCTCATTCCCTATACAGTGTTGCTTAGATTTTTCAAATCGATCTACCCTTTCAGAATATATGGAGCGTTGAAACTCCAACCATCATGTGGGACGAAAAATACAAAGATCGGTTCAATTGTACTTTATCGCAATAAGTTCCTTCAAATGAATTCGCTCTTTTTGCCGATGCACAGATTTTTTTAGGCTCATTTTATAGAGTAAAAAATGAATAGGATTCATTTCTTCATGTTTGAATTAGGTCAAGTAGTTGCTAGATACATGTCGTGGTTGAAGTGTTTACGAATTGTTAACTTTAAAATTCATTATTATGGTTAATTCAATTGCAGACAGAGTGGAAATCATTGAGTTTTTTTTTCAAAAACGATGAATGTGGAAATAGGGTCGCGAAGTTGTTTAACCAACGGCATCCTGACAAACATGCCTCTGGAAAAATTGTTCGCGAATTGGTGTACAAATTTCGCGAAACAGGTTCAGTTCATAACAAAAAGAGAGAGCTTGAAAATCCAGTACTACATGAACCTACGGAGATAGCATTATTGGGGCAAGTTGCAGTTGTTAGTACGCTAAGAACAAGACAATTGGCCATTGCGACGGGTGTGTCTCGTGCCAGTGTCCAACGGGTATTGAAAAAAATACAGATTCAATCCTTACTAAATACGCTTAGTGCACGAACTGAATGAAGACGACTTTTATCGTCGCTTGCAATTTTGCGAAATTATGAGTGAGCGAGCGTTACACAATGGTAATTTATTTCCTATTCAATGTGTGTTTTTCGGACGAATGTTCCTTCTTCCTCAATTGTTTAGTGAATCGCCACAATTGCCGGTACTGGGCTGACACCAATCCAAGGATTGTAATGGATGGTAATTTATTTCCTATTCAAAGTGTGTTTTTCGGACGAATGTTCCTCCTTCCTCAATTGTTTAGTGAATCGCCACAATTGCCGGTACCGGGCTGACACCAATCCAAGGATTTTCCATGAGACACACACGCAACACCCCCCAGAAGTTAAATGTGTGGGCTGGTATTTTTGGAAATGCCATTGTAGGACCTTTTTTCCTTCCTGTAAATTTAACAGGCGATATGTACTTGTATTTACTACAAGAGGCCATCGACCCAGCTCTAACAAATAACATTGAGAACGATCCCGCATTTCCAGGACGATGGGTAGGACGACGGGGCCCAATAGAACGACCACCTCGGTCAACCGACACAAGTCCTTCAGATTTTTTTTGTGGGGACACATCAAAAGCGTTGTTCACACAACACGGACAGCAATTCGAACATTTACTCGACTGATAAATGAGTTTTGAAGTACAATTGAATCAATTTTTGCATTTTTCGTCACACATTATCGTTGGAGTTTCAACACTCCATATTTTTTGATCGAGTGGATCGATTTTGAAAATCTAAGCAGCACTGTGTAGGGAATGACCAGCCCCTTCTAAAGAGGTATCGCTCGACCCCCTCTCCCATTTGAAAAAAATGTTGGGGTGACACCCATACTCAGGGGGTTGAAGGTGTTACTATGCTTGTTACGTCAAAATGTGTCTTCCTGACAAACAAACTTGACCTGTTTTTGGATTTTATCGAGTTCTTTTCCAGTCTGAAATTCCTTGAGGTACGTTTTCGATGGGCCACCCTGTATTATAAATATGTTATTTCGTGCAATCACCAAGTATTCAAATTAATTCTAAAGGAATGATTTATCACATACATGAAATTTGAACACACCCTCAAAGACTTAAATTAACTAAATTATATGAATTTGTAGAGTTATAATTCATTTTGTTTCAAATGGCTTGCAATACAGTGCGAGTTTCAAAGTAAACGCATATACTTGGGAAATTATAACCGCGGACAAATAATGATTATCAGTTGAAAAAAAATTAATGTAATTGGGTGTCTGAGATGTCAATTTATTTTGAATAATGAGAGAATCTGATTTTTATAAAATTAATAAATTTATCGAATTGAATGATATCAATAATGTTGATTAATTCCATGAAATTCAGATCCTTCCATTATTATTTGAATGAAGTGGTATATCGTTGAGACTCCCCCATATCGGATCTTCGATAATCACACATATTATATTAATTACCCATGATTATATGTGGACTCGAATGATTTACGTGATGATTATTATTCGATGATTTCACAAATAATTATTTTCATATTCAGGAACAAGCTAAATTGCTTTCGGAAATTGACTAATATGATGAATTCAGTTAAATATTGCAATAATAAATGCTGTTCTCGTGTACTATTCTTTGATCTAAGCATGAATGATTGAAGAACAATAAATACAACAAGAACAATAAATAACTATATTTCTTTTCACGAATTATATTATATGTAACTGGTACTCGGTTAAGTAGAGCAGTTTCTGACTGGACTTCGCCGAGGATAATTAAAATAAAACATTTCATTATCATTATTATTATTATTATTATATTTTCCAAATGGATACGTAGTTTGAACGTCTCCGTAGTAGCACTAAAGTATCACTAGAAAGAACGATTGAAAAAAAAACAATCATATCTAGATGAAACTACCAAAAATTCACATACTGGAGTGCCAAGTGTAAATAGCAGAACCTGAAAAAATCTTCACCTAGTGATTTGTTGAAATAGACTCCCTGTGATAATGTTGATAAAATCGATAATCATCGACGATATTGATAATATCGATTATTATCGACGATATCGATAAATTTGTCCAGCCTCAGATATATATTGGGTGGCCCAATGAAAACGAAATAAGGCCGATTTGACATAGTTATCGTTCACAGAAAAAAAACGCTCGAATCGGTCGATTTTTATACCGAAGGGGAAATATTTTGCGCATGTTTTCAACTTTTTCACTTCAAACCCCTCGGAGGGGTGAGCTCCAACCCTTGAATTTCAAATGGAATAAGGGGTCGAGTGATACATCATTTCGAAGGTAATCGAAATCTCTTACCAACGCTTCCTTGTTTTTTGGAATTCAATATAGTAGTTCTCGAGAAAACACGTTTATGAAAATAATCGGCTAGTGATGGAAAGTAACGCTTTTTTCCCATGCATCACTATTTCTCATTTTGTAGTTAGAACGATGTTCATCTAAAAAGTGCCTTATGTGTTTTATTCAAATCCTGTCCTATCCAACCTTACATAAAGAAGCATTTATTTCAATGTCAATTCCTTGATCTCTCATTAAAATGCATACCTTGTTTCGTTTTCATTGGGACACCCTGTATAACTCTTCATGTCCACACAATTCGCTCTTCACAGGAATAAAATACAGATTTGAAATTGAGTAAAACAAAGCACAAATTCGACCTGTCCTGGAGTACTGTTCACATGTTTGGAGCTCAGCCCCCAAACATACGCTAAAGCTCTTAGATTCAATTCAGAAGAGAGCTATCCGCCTAGTCGATGATACAACACTCACCAAATCATTGACCTCTCTAGATCATCGTAGAAAGGTCGGCGATCTATGCCTTTTTTATAGGTACTTTCACGGTCGGTGCTCAACGGAAATATCATCTATTATGCCACCACGCGTGATTCCTAGTAGACAATCCAGGCGAGCTCAAGCTGGTCACCCCTACACTATCAGACTCGAGACCTGTCGAACATCGCTATACCAAGCATCATTCATCAATAGAATGGCAAAGTTATGGAATTCTTTGCCTAGTGAAGTCTTTCCTGATGCTTAAAACCTCCAAACTTTCAAGGAAAATTCCAACACCTTCCTACTCTCCCAAAATTCCACCGCTGGCTAACACGATGTTCCTCGAACATTATAGGTTTCCCTTTCGTGTTGTCCACAGATAAAAAAAATATAAAACATGCCATCAGAAAATACCCATTTAATTACTATAACTAATAAAAGTTCTGACATAGATAACATACAAACATAACACAGTTGAGTCAGCTGAGTGAAGTTGGTTAACAAAGAGGACAGCGGAAATATCCGAAGATTACTGAACTCGAATCACTTTTTCTGCGCATAGATTCATTTTTATGAAATCGTCATGAGTATTATCATAAAATCATCAACTGCTCGGGTATTCTCGTTCCTGACTGCTGTATTTTGGGTTGCGTGGTTGCTGTCGACAATGAGTGATAGTATATATACTCGTGTCTCATAAATAGTTATAATGCTCATAATTCAAATAATTATGGTCGTAGGAAAAATAGTGTACATAACTCATTGGAAAGTATATTTCAACTACTGGTTACATTCTCGCACTCGCCGTTACGTGGCTCGTGCTAAATATCTACTCATGCGAAATATGTCACTTTCCACACTATTTTTGCACTAGTGCAGAAAATGGATTTTTTAGCACGATGGTCAATATTTTTTTTTTCTAATAGTTATTTGTGTAACTAGTGCAGAATGAGTATATTTGTTGGACGGAGCTGCAACTATGCTAGAACAATGAATACTTTTTGCACAATATTTTTTCTACGATCAGATCAATTTGATGTGGTCCTTCGAAAAATTCATATTTCAAACTGAAAACTGGAAGTCAAAGTTCTAGAAATTGTCACTGTCAAACGCTAGTGTCCATGGTTGAACTGTCATAAGAGCAATTCTATGGTTACTGATCATATATTGATTTCGTAAGCATCAATCAAAATAAAACTTTACTGTAAAAAGACCAAAAAGTAGTAATTAGTAAGATAGGAATACCAGCAGACGACAGCTGTCCATCAGTAGGCACTATGGGTTCGTTTTGTTTCCAAACTGAATGTCATTTCCAATGATCAAGGTCTAAAGAGTAGGAACGCTACTCAAATTTATCATTAAAGGATTCCACAATTATATCTGTGAATTTGAGAAATCAAATAATAACATCACTCTGATGTTATGTTCAGAAACATTGAAATATCCCTAAGATGATATCAACTTGTTGAGTGCCATTGATAAAGGAACACTCGAACAAACAAAATCAAAGTTTAATCATGAAATTATCCACAGGATTCAAAACATGTGAATATACATGTTGTAGAGGTGTGGGCATGAAAAAAGACAGTATTCTGTACCGAAATGTTCGACACTGTGTTGGTAGAATCTCATGAGATTCTACCTCATTATGATCCTCATTGAGGGAGAAATGTTGTATTATAACTATAGTACTATGTGGTGGAGTGGTGATTATAAAATAGATAAATTGAATTGAATCTACGTGGCCAAGTCATTTCCAATATCTCTAAAAGCGATAGCCATTTGCCAGATATTGACTTCCGTAAATAGTCCTACTGATTCCAAAAAAGGATTCCACTGATTCTCCTTGCCTATATTGATGTCATTCGTGAGCCACTATGTCAATTCCATGAATAAATTCTATATAATACAGGCTGATTCAAGGTGGATGGCACATTAGACGTTTCTGGTGAACCAGACTACGGATCACTGTATTGAGGCGAACAGAACAAAAAAATGTTATGTATATCCTACCAATACCTACCTAGTCAAGTTTAGGACTTTTGAGCATTCATTTGTGATAATGTTCGTTGAACATGGTATCTTCATTCGATATAATAATTGTAACGTTCTGATTTTTCGTTACAACAATATCAGTTACCCAGGTAACAAAATTCCTTAAAACTTATCGTTTCACCTGTGGTGTCACAATCATTCACGATCTCCGTGCCGAGAGAACATCCTAGTGGATAAATCGATCATCGGTCATCTCTGAATTGTACGTTGGGCTATCTTCTCGTGAATCTATCAGCATCAAGAACGCGCGCAACAGATGGCGTAGGCATTCACTTCTGAACAATAAATACTGATATTCATTATAATAACAATAGATAATTTTTTTTTCTCCCAAACAACTCGTTTACTTCGCAAATTCTTGGTGAATTCGAGGATATTTAAATATTCCGGCCATTGTGATTTCGTTGGTTGAACAGTTAACGACATTTTCTGAAAAGTGATTTTTCAGCCACATAGTGGGATAACTTTGTCGGAACTGGTTACATTGTTCTTTTTTTGTGTGTATTGTGTATTGCTACAAAAAGAACTAGCTTCATAGGAAGGATTTGTTTTTAACCAAGCTGAAATTCCTACCGTAGGCCATTGAACACACTGTGTTCGCAGATTTTCATTTGTGGTGTGAAACGAACCCTCATCTAGAGGTAAGATTTGATTCAGCTTTCATAGTCGAAATATTCATTTAGGAATTAATAAAGTCGATAGTGAAAAGGTGTATTTTGGTATCATTGAATTTTCTTATCTGCATTCGCTTTTTCTCATGTTTTTTTTTGTTTATGGATTTTTAGGGTTTTTATTTGGGGTAACGAATATGGATATTACTCTTCGTCATACAGGGTGGGTCCCGTAACATCTGGAAGCTTTCTAGTTTAAGATGCAATTAAGCTGGTGGCGCCCTTAATTATTATATATATTTTTTCCCTACTCACGACCAACTCTTCGATTGGCAGCTGTGGTGTTCCTTGTGAATTCAAGTCATCTGCATTTGTTTAATTACTGTTGATTGTCGATTGTCTCTTGCAAGTATTCATTTTAGCACCCACCCTCAAAAAAAAAGACAATAACATTGAAATTGACTATATAATATTATAGATAGAAAGAGACGTCACAAATTTGGCGCCCAACGTGGGGCCCGACGTTGCCAGATTTCCATGCATTTCTGCAAATTTTGAGATTTTTTTTTCCTTTATTTCCTTTGGGTTTTGGTACTGTGGTAAGTTTTCATGAGATTCAGTTGCATTTCTGGAGTATTCCTGCTTCAACGACGTCACGACTCCGAAGGAGTTATGGTTTAGTGATTATTTACATTGAAAGATATTGTGATATCTCACATATGTGTGTTTGTGTCTATGTATGGTATACATGATATATTTTGTGTCTTATCACCATTGGTTACCCTAAACGTATATAGTTCATATACATGATTTGATAGGTTTCTGCTGACGCTTGGTTACTTTTTTTTAATGTTTTCAGCAAGTATTATTAATTTTTTTTTGTTAGCTTTTGAAATTGCAAAGTGATCCAACAGTGCCTTCTTTCTGCTGACGCTTGGTTACTTTTTTTTAATGTTTTCAGCAAGTATTATTAATTTTTTTTTGTTAGCTTTTGAAATTGCAAAGTGATCCAACAGTGCCTTCTTTACTTAATTTTCCAAATATTCATTTTATTCCTTTTGATTGCGAGATATATATATGTGTATATATATGTATATCAGTCGTCAGTAATAGTTTGATTGGTCTGATTTCAATTATTGCGAAAATAATGGAAGGTAAATTCGAAGTCAATCGCTTGGAACGAGATGAACTCTCGTATGAACTCAAAATTAGAGGGATCACAGATTTGACCACATTAGAGAAGATGAGAAAATCTCTACGAAACTTATTAAAACTAGAAAAGGCTGGTACTAGTCTAACTTTCCCAACATACCCATATGCTTTCGCGGAAGATAGTACTAATATCGAGAATAAAATAAGCGAGATAGAGATGTTGATAGCAGATTTTTCTGATTTTGATACTAGTCCGTCGTTTTTGAAAATTTATTCGAAGTTGTTACATGTTTTTGGGAGAGCTGAACGATCTGTCTCTACCAAAGATGAGGAGCACTCCAAAAGATCGACATTTTTAGTGAAATTGCTCGAGTTGAAATCACACTTATTGTCTAAAGCGAGAAGATTCAAACGCGATGAAGACCCATTACCAATAAATGATAGAACTTCTGCAAGTCCTCAAAATATAACAGTTGACTCGTCTAAATGTATACCGGTTGCTAAATGGGGTTTGACTAAATTTAGTGGTGATGGGAAAATGTCACTGAGTGCATTTTTAGAAAATGTCGAGGAACTTTGCATATCTAGGAATGTGACTAAACAGCAACTATTCGCATCAGCTTCGGATATTTTTACTGGTCAAGCCTTGTTGTGGTTCAGATCTATTAGACTGAAATTAAATTCTTGGCGTGAATTGGTAGACGAGTTGAGACTACAATTCCAACCGGTAAATTTCAATGATAAATTATTCGAAGAAATTCGTCATCGGACACAAGGTCCAAATGAATCTATAGGAATATACATTGCTATCATGAATAATATGTTTAATCGCCTCACAATCCCTATTAGCGAGAGTGCTAGATTGAAAATTTTACTCCAGAATATTACGCAATTTTATCAATGTCAGTTGAGTTTGGTAGAAGTTCATTCCGTAGATGAGTTGCTACAATTGTGTAGAAAAATAGAGGCCCGAAAAATTTCTATAGATTCCTATAATCTACCTCCTAAAAATAGAAATAATTTGATGGAACCCGATTTGGCTTATGTTTATTCCACTTGCTAGTAGTAGCCGAGGAGAAATTAATGAAGTACACGATTCTCGTAGAAATAACTCTAATAGGCGATGTTGGAATTGTGGGAGTGATTCTCACCTTTCTACGGCATGCACAGAAACTCAAAAGAGATTTTGTTACTCTTGTGGACAGCCCGATGTCACCAAGCGCACTTGTCCTAAATGTAATAGACATAGACAGGGAAACGGACAGGGGGGACGTCAGTAGATGGCCAGCTCACGTCCCGAGATAATGGTTCAACAAATTTTAGTTCAGTTAAATGCATTTTAGATTTTGTTCTTTCTCATGCTCATGGAGATGAGAGACCTTATGTCACAGTCTCTATCTTTGGAAAAGAGCTATTAGGCCTATTAGATTCCGGTGCCAGTTGTACTATTATAGGTAATAGGGGATGGAAAGTACTTAAAGATATAGGTTTAGTTAGATTAGATAAAACAGATTTTTCAAGTGTAACGGTGGCTAATGGAGATAAATGTGAGTGTTTAGGTGTGTTACGTGTGCCTGTTAGATAAAAAGATACTGAGAAGATTATTGATATCTTAGTTGTACCTGACCTCAATCACACGCTTATTTTAGGTGTAGATTTTTGGATTCGTATGGGCATCGTTCCCGACCTTCGGTCTAAAGAGTGGAAGTTCACTCAAGGTTGTGATACTCATCCAGAGATTGATGCTGTCGAAGCCTTACATCATCGTGATTTATTGACGTCTGAGGAAGTGGTGATTTTGGATAAATTGGTGGATGATTGTTTTGTTCGAATGGGTGACAGATTAGGCTGTACGAATGTAGTTGAGCACAAAATCGAGCTGCTGGCGAATACTGAGCCTATCAAGCAAAGATTTTACCCCGTGTCTCCCGCCTTGATGAATAATATCGACGAAGAGCTGCAGGACATGCTTAGAAAGGATGTTATCGAACCTTCTTCTAGTCCTTGGAGTAGCCCCATTGTGATGGTCAGGAAAAAGGACAATTCCTGGAGATTCTGTGTGGACTACCGCAAGGTGAATAAGGTCACGAAACATGACGCTCACCCCTTGCCATATATATCTAGCATCCTTGATAAGTTGAGGGATGCAAAGTTCTTGTCCAGCCTCGACGTGAAATCAGCCTATTGGCAAATTGCAGTACAGCAAAGTTCCCGTCCTATCACTGCATTCACGATCCCTGGAAGGGGCCTTTTCCAATTCAAAAGGCTCCCATTTGGTTTGACGTCAGCTCCAGCAACATGGCAAAGGCTCATAGATAGGGTATTAGGTGTTGATCTGGAACCTTTTTGCTTTGAGTACCTTGACGATATTGTGATCACGACGCAAACATTCGACCAGCATATTGAAATTCTATCCAAGGTTTTTGAACGTCTAATTTCAGCAGGGCTAACACTCGGCAGAGAGAAGTGCAGATTTTGTCGTAAGGAATTGACTTTCCTAGGCTATGTCGTTGACGAGAATGGTCTTCATGTAGATCCAAGCAAGGTGGAGGCTATCCTTCAAATTCCCACACCAGCTAAGATTTCTGATGTCCGTAGTCTGATTGGTACTGCTTGTTGGTACAGGAGATTCATTCCCAACTTTTCATCCCTGATTCAACCATTTACTGAACTGTTGAAGAAAAATGCTAGGTTTGTTTGGACTTGTCGCCAAGAAGAAGCCTTCAAGCAGGTGAAAGAGCATCTCATCTCCGCTCCTGTTATATCATGTCCTAACTTTGATTTGCCATTTGTTATCCAAACGGATGCTAGTGTACATGGCATTGGAACAGTATTGACCCAGAATCATCCTGATGTTGGCGAACGGGTAGTATGTTATTTGTCACGGTCTTTGACAAAGCAAGAGAGGAAATTCTCTACTACAGAGCGGGAATGCCTAGCCGTTCTCTGGAGTATCGAGAAACTCCGCCCCTATGTAGAAGGGACACATTTCACCGTAATAATAGACCACTGATCTCTGTGTTGGCTTAATAATTTGAAAGACCCCACGGGTCGACTTGGTAGGTGGAGTTTGAAGCTGCAGCAGTATTCCTTTGACCTTGTGCATCGTAAAGGGAGAGAAAATGTCCTACCGGATATGTTATCTCGTTCAGTACCCGTTGTTGAAACCGTCGAATTGGGAGCTGTGACTGTACTCAAAGATTTTGTTGTCGAGGATCGATGGTACTCCAAATTGGTTCAAGAGGTTCGGGATAATCCTTTGAAATTTCCTTCTTGGCGTATTACCGAGGGAAAACTCTATAAGTATGTTCAGTTCAAGAAAATTCCTGGTTTGGATTTCTATGATGATTGGAAACTAGTGATTCCAAAGAATATGCGTACAGATATTCTGGTAAAGTGTCACGACGATCCTTGTGCAGGGCACCCAGGAGTATTCAAAACCTTCAAGCGTGTGTCTCAGCATTTTTATTGGCCTAAAATGAAGGCAGATATATCTTCTCATGTCAGGAAGTGTAGGACATGTTGCGAAAATAAGCCTGAGCAGCGAAAACCTGCTGGTTTGTTAGTGCCTCGTAAAGTGGTTGATAGGCCATTTCAGGCAGTATCTTGTGACTTGATTGGACCTCTTCCTAGGTCTACTCGTGGATTTAAGTTTATACTAGTAATAGTCGATAATTTTAGTAAATTTTCCTTGGTGATTCCTCTCCGAAATTCTACGTCGAAGTTAGTTTGTTCAGCTGTGGAACACAACTTATTCCTGATGTTCGGTCCACCTCAATCCCTGATTTCCGACAATGGTAGTCAGCTACGTAGCAAAGAGTTTGAAGGTTTACTCGCTGCTTATGGTGTCAGACAGATTTTCACGCGGCCAATTATCATGCACAGGCGAATTCCATTGAACGCGTGAATAAAACCCTAGAGACTATGATTAGATGCTATGTGAATGAAAATCATAGAGAGTGGGATAAGAATCTGTCTAAAGTGGCCTGTGCCATAAGGACTCAGGTACATAAGACTGTGGGGCGTACCCCCTATTTCATAGTTTTCGGTAGGGAATTTCCCATGAATTTAGAGATCGATGATAAGGACCATTCTGGATATTTTGAAGTGGATCAGAAAGCTTCGGCATGTGATCGAGGTGCGCCTCTGCAGATACTTTATAAAGCCGTCAAAGCCAGGTTGCAGAAAGCTGCAGAGAAAAATAAACATTATTACGATCTTCGACATCGAGATGTGCGATACGAAATAGGTTTTTAGTAAAAACTTTGTACAGTCCGATGCATCAAAATATTACTCTTCCAAATTGGCAAATAAGTTCGTTGGTCCATTTGTTGTTTTCAATAAGATTTCGCCATGGATGTATGAGCTAAGAGATAGGGATGGCAGGTTTCGTGGTAGCTGGCATGCCAAGGATTTGAAGCCTTGTTCAGATTGACTTCAATGGAAGCACTTTAGTAGTATTAGGTAATTATAATACATATTGGTCAGATTGACACAAGAATTTTTAGGGATCCCATGTTTTATTTTCTATTTTTTTTTGTGAAATTTTCTATAAAAATTTCAAAGGGTGGAATTTGTAACGATCTCCGTGCCGAGAGAACATCCTAGTGGATAAATCGATAACTGTTATCGGTCATCTCTGAATTGTACGTTGGGCTATCTTCTCGTGAATCTATCAGCATCAAGAACGCGCGCAACAGATGGCGTAGGCATTCACTTTTGAACAATAAATATAGTGATATTCATTATAATAACAATAGATAATTTTTTTTTCTCCCAAACAACTCGTTTACTTCGCAAATTCTTGGTGAATTCGAGGATATTGAAACATTCCGGCCATTGTGATTTCGTTGGTTGAACAGTTGACGACATTTTCTGAAAAGTGATTTTTCAGCCACATAGTGGGATAACTTTGTCGGAACTGGTTACATTGTTCTTTTTTTGTGTGTATTGTGGATTGCTACAAAAAGAACTAGCTTCTTAGGAAGGATTTGTTTTTAACCAAGCTGAAATTCCTACCGTAGGCCATTGAACACACTGTGTTCGCAGATTTTCATTTGTGGTGTGAAACAAACCCTCATCTAGAGGTAAGATTTGATTCAGCTTTCATAGTCGAAATATTCATTTAGGAATTAAGGTGAGTTCAAACAGCAAATAAAACAAATTAAAATAAAATAAGAAACAAATTAAGATAAAATAAGAATAAGGGCCACAAAGATTGGTTTATACAGATGACTAAAATAAAATGGGAAATAAGAATGAACCAATCAAATCGCAGCTTTTTTGACAATGACTTTTGTGTTTAACAAGTTCTGTGAATTT
Organism: Gastrophysa polygoni; assembly: GCA_963576655.1. NCBI lineage: Eukaryota > Metazoa > Arthropoda > Insecta > Coleoptera > Chrysomelidae > Gastrophysa > Gastrophysa polygoni. Next base: position 29,610,416 of record OY755083.1, read on the forward strand.
CACTTTCACACTTTACCACAGAACAGAGACGTACAACCCAAGCCGACAGTGGCTACAGTACGTAACCTCCAAATAGTTCAGAGTTATTTCATTTTTCATTTTATGTTTTTACAAATATTATTAATAATTACAGTTAATATGGATGATGGGTTGTTGATAGAACAGGTATCGACCTTTCCCCAGTTATATGCAAAAACGGATGGAAGGTATAAAAACAATAGATTGAAAGAAAATGCTTGGCTCACAATTTCTCAAATATTGGATGAAACACGTAAGTGCTATGAAATGCGCTGGTTAAATCAACGTTCTTACAAATCACTTTTTCTGTAGCTCAAGCTTGTGAACACAGGTGGAAACTCTTAATGAATAAATACATAGGTCTTCGAAGGGAAATAAAAAATAAGCCATCAGGTTCCGGGGCTTCCCAGATAACTTGGCCATATTTCAGGATGATGGGGTTTTTAGACAAATACCTGCAAACAAGAAGGTGAGTGACTGTTTCATTCTAAATAGAACCATTAACAATAATTCAATGAATTTTCAGGTCATACTCCAACATTGAAATTGAAAACAGGTCAGAAAGCACGGAGTGGAATTCTGTTTCACAAATTGTAGTGGAGCATGACCAGCTGAATGAAGAAATTGCAGAAGACCTTTATCAAATTCTTAGCGAAAGTGAAAATCCAGAAAATGAGTACCCAGAAACTGATAGTCAGAGTGGTGTTTCATCATTCACAGAAAAATCTGATGATATAAAAAGCTGTGGTTCTAAAACTATTGTCACACAACCTAAGAAAACTCCAATTAAACGGAAAAGAGACAAAGAAAATGAGATTCCTCGACATTCAATCCCCACTAAAAAAATTAAAACATCTGAAGTCTTAACTGAAAAAATTAGTGGTTGCTTTTAAACATTCAATAAGGTACTGGAAAAAAATATGACAGAGCACCAACCAACTCCTAATGAAGACGAATATTTTGTCAGGAGCTTAGCAGCCGACATGAGCATGTTTTCTGCAAAAGATAAGATCATCTTGAAAAAAAAAATATATCAGGTCATTAGCAATCATTCAGAATTTGTAGAAGATGACAGTATTTAGTTTTTTGTGAACTTATATAATACATTTTTGTTTTGTTAATTTTTGTAGGTACATTTTGTTTTTGTTTGGTGTGATAATATGATAGGTTTGTTTTTGAAGAATATTTATGTATTTTGTTGATTTTTATAGTTATATTTTGATTTTATGTTATGTTAGCAGCAATAAGTGTTTTGTCTTTTTGAAGAATATATATTTATTTTGTTCATTTTCGTAGATGGAAATAATAATCTCCAGATTTATATATTTTTTGACTGATTTTGATACCTGAATAAAAAACTTTTTGTTTTTATAAAAGTTTTATTGATGTGGAAAATAAAAAGTAAAATGAATATATCTGTTGGTATGTGATATTTTCAACTCAAAATCATATCTACAAAAAACATTTCATAAAATAACTACTGACTTAATAATTTATCAGATTTATACATTGAAATTGTCAGGATGACCTCCTTGGTGCACTAGATTCCATTGATAAGATAATGCTCCCTGCTTAGACACAAAATAATCAGCAAGAGTATCTCTCAAGTCTTTAGTGGTATTCGAAGAGTTATTTGCACCCAGGCGTCCTACAGATGTCAAATTATTGTCTACATCAATCAATGAATCCATAAATCCTATGGGGCAGTACTTCCTTTCTGTGAGTGGAATGTCTTGTTCCCCTTTCTGAATGTAATTATGCAGTACAATGCACGCCATTACAATTTTGTTACATAACTCCTCATTGGCAATAATGGGTGTTCTTAATCTACGCCACCTCTGCACAAGAATGCCAAATGTGTTCTCAATCATCCGCCTAGCTCTAGACAATCGATAATTGAAAATATTCCTCCTTTCCGTTAAATATTTTCCTGGGTAGAGACGCATAATATTAGTGTGTAGTGGAAATGCTTCGTCTGCCACAAAATAATAAGGGAAAGGTTCTTTGGTTTTTGGTAATGATTCAGGTTCTGGTATATTAAGAGTACCATTAAGCACTGCCCTTCCAAATGCACTATTCTGGAAAACATTACCATCATGGTTCGACCCTTCTCTCCCAATGTCCACATAAGTGAATTTATAAAATGCATCGCATGCAGCCATAAGAATAATGCTGGAAATGAAAATTCAACAATTATTCGGTTAGAAAATTAGTATCAAACAGTACCTACCTAAAAGATCTCTTATATGAAAAATATAAGCTGCCTGAAATTTTTGGGCACTGGATTATGATGTGCTTTCCATCCACTGCACCAATACAATTAGGAATGTTCCATCTTTTGTAAAAGCCTTCAGATATTTCAACCAATTCCTCTGTGCTTGGTTTTGGCAATACAATTGGTGCTAAGACCTTCCATAAAACCTCACAAGTTTCTTCCAGTATACAATGCACCGTTGTCTTTCCAATAAAATTATTCCAAGCAATTTCTTGCATAGAGCACTTTTCTGACAAATAGCTAAAATACAAACGTTTGTACTTGTTGAGGTTGATGTGAGATGATGTACTTACTGCAAGGTAATAGCCAGCCGTTGTCCTGGCTCGATAGGAAGCTTGGTTGGGTCTCTTCTTATGTATGGTTCTATAAAATTCAATAGATGGTTGAACATCTCTGGAGACATCCTAGTGTATTTGAAAAATTGCTCCCTATCATGCGTTCTAGCATATTCCAACAAATTCTTGTATACACTAAACTTTTTATTCCTATTCAACGGTCGAACTTTAAAACGCCTGTTTCGTTTCAAGTGTAGTAAAGCTGCAGCCGCAGTACCTGCCATCAATAACATCATCGCCCCCAACTTAATATTTCTATCCATCTCCAAATCAAATTCACACAAACACCGTCAGAAACTTCCAAATTTCAAACACAAATAATAAGGTTAGGTGTTAGGTTAGAATTTCTCAGTAGAATAATCACAAACTCGAAACATTCAGAACAGAAAATATTTCGGTCATGCGCATTATCAGTTTCCAAACAAAATAAAATAAAATAAGAGATAAAGATGAAAGTTGGCCATCTTTGTTCTTATTCTTATTTATTATTTTAGCTTATTTCATGTATAAACGCTCTCATATAAATGTGCATGTTCAACTTTCTTATTTTATTTTAATTTACTGTCTGTAAGTTCTTCGAGGAGGTGGTACATTCATTTTTCAGTTTTTGATGGGATTTTCTCTCCTCGTTTCTAAAAAATAGAGTAGAAGTTATTAAAAATTATTGCAATATATTTGTAGTAAGGACAGATTTAGGATCTGTCCCAAAATGTCACTGCGCTTGAAATTAAACCTTTAGATACCTAAAAGAGAAATTCTCTATTGGTCAGTGACACCTTGTTTTTGAAAAAATTTGGAAATACAAATATATTTAATAATAATAAAACCTCTTGGTGGACGTTTCGGGAACGAATCTGCTCCCGTTCTCAACACAATTGAAATATTTTTCTTCGTAAACTTTTTTCGATGTTTCCGATTTTGACACTGAAAAGTGACAATTTGGCAGACGGAGGAATTCTGGTTACAAGGTGTTTTCATTAATTGATATCGAATTTTCCATTTTCATATTCAAGTTTCAGAAGTGGATGCCAAGTTCTATCTATATCAACTGAACAAGAAGCAATATTATTGTCTCCGTTCAGGAGAATGCAAGCAGACTCTTTGATTTTCCGTTTTTGGTTGTTGTCTTCTTTTCCTATGATCTTAATATTACTCCAATCGGCCATATGTTGTCCATTCTCAGTAAGGATATGCTCAGCTAATTTTGACTTGTCAGTATATCTTCTCTTCATATTGTTCTTATGCTCTTTCATCCTTACTGATAGAGGCCTGCTGGTTTCACCGGTATAATATTTTCCACAAACACATGGTATACTGTATATACAATTTTTTGATGACTGTTTTTCATTTCTCGGTTTTGTATGAGTCAAAATCGATCTCATTGAATTTTCTGTCTTGAACACTGTTTTCACTCGAAACTTGTCACCAACACGTTTAATTTTTTCAGATATTCCGGGAATGTATGGGATTACATTTGTTATCAGTGTTGGTTGTCTTTGTGTTTGTTGTATATTCTGTCAGTTCTCAATTTGGTGTATTGTTTTGTCAATGAAATGTTTCGGATAAGTGTTGAGTTGTAGAACATCTTTTATATGGTTCATTTCGGCATTAAAAATTTGGTGGTTCGATGATATGGATTTGGCTCTATCATGAAGTGATTTGATTATTCCTTTCTTTATACTTGTATAAATAACTAGATAATCTTCTAAATTATATAAACAATATCGAACCAACAATCAAATTCACTTTAGAAATCGAATGTAATAATCAATTACCATTCTTAGATGTCCTCATTAAAAAATCAGATAACAATTTGATAACAAGTGTATATCGTAAAAATACACACACCGACAGATACCTCAATTTTCAATCGAATCATCATACAATTCTAAAGAGAGAAATAATCAAATCACTTCATGATAGAGCCAAATCCATATCATCGAACCACCAAATTTTCAATGCCGAAATGAACCATATAAAAGATGTTCTACAACTCAACACTTATCCGAAACATTTCATTGACAAAACAATACACCAAATTGAGAACTGACAGAATATACAACAAACACAAAGACAACCAACACTGATAACAAATGTAATCCCATACATTCCCGGAATATCTGAAAAAATTAAACGTGTTGGTGACAAGTTTCGAGTGAAAACAGTGTTCAAGACAGAAAATTCAATGAGATCGATTTTGACTCATACAAAACCGAGAAATGAAAAACAGTCATCAAAAAATTGTATATACAGTATACCATGTGTTTGTGGAAAATATTATACCGGTGAAACCAGCAGGCCTCTATCAGTAAGGATGAAAGAGCATAAGAACAATATGAAGAGAAGATATACTGACAAGTCAAAATTAGCTGAGCATATCCTTACTGAGAATGGACAACATATGGCCGATTGGAGTAATATTAAGATCATAGGAAAAGAAGACAACAACCAAAAACGGAAAATCAAAGAGTCTGCTTGCATTCTCCTGAACGGAGACAATAATATTGCTTCTTGTTCAGTTGATATAGATAGAACTTGGCATCCACTTCTGAAACTTGAATATGAAAATGGAAAATTCGATATCAATTAATGAAAACACCTTGTAACCAGAATTCCTCCGTCTGCCAAATTGTCACTTTTCAGTGTCAAAATCGGAAACATCGAAAAAAGTTTACGAAGAAAAATATTTCAATTGTGTTGAGAACGGGAGCAGATTCGTTCCCGAAACGTCCACCAAGATAAGTAGAGGTTTTATTATTATTAAATATATTTGTATTTCCAAATTTTTTCAAAAACAAGGTGTCACTGACCAATAGAGAATTTCTCTTTTAGGTATCTAAAGGTTTAATTTCAAGTGCAGTGACATTTTGGGACAGATCCTAAATCTGTCCTTACTACAAATATATTGCAATAATTTTTAATAACTTCTACTCTATTTTTTAGAAACGAGGAGAGAAAATCCCATCAAAAACTGAAAAATTATTTTAATTTGTTTCTTAATTTATTTTAATTTGTTTTATTTGCTGTTTAAACTCACCTTTAATAAAGTCGACAGTGAAAAGGTGTATTTTGGTATCATGTTATTGAATTTTCTTATCTTCATTCGCTTTTTCTAATGTCTTTTTTGTTTATGGATTTTAAGGGTTTTTATTTGGGGTTTTAAGTATAGAAACCTCTCTTGAAATTCCATCGGATACGTGGGTGCTATTGAAGCTTTGTACTGAATGCTGAAAAACGGGCTGAACTATACAAACTTTCACATTGGTTGTCAACTAGATAGATCCATGAGCCGCTGTACCACTGAGTGACGGAAGTACACAACAGTCTTAGGCAATCTTCCGCAAACTTCGTTGGATTTTGAATCTTGGGTGGACCCCCAAGATAGACAGATAAGCCGTAGCATAAGAACTTCCATTCGGAATTTTCGTGATTCGTGTATTAGATTTTGCACAGAGCTCTTCAGGCACTATCATTATTTTTCCATTGGGCAAAGGTATAATCCTCTTTCAGGTATATAAGATATTTCACTTGAGGAAAAATCGAATCGATGTTGTTATTGTTAAGTTATATTGGCATAGATATATTACGATATTTGGGTGCCAACCGTAAAAGTATCACTCCTTTTTCCAGCCTGCTCTTCATTAAGAGACATGCGTGCCGTAGTACATCTATGTAATTCTCCCTGGTATTGAATGTGAACCTCACATGCGCATGTAGGGTATACCCGGCAATTATTTCATTAATTAATTCATTTATGCTTAGTATTGCCGCAAGTTCACAACATATTTCATTTGATCCAGTGTTAAGAGAGAGTAATATTTTTGTTGGCCTACTATAATATCCTCAAGTAAAATCTTTATCGAAAGAACTTAGCGTATTTTTTTGTTCTTTGTTTTGTAAACAGGAGAGCAAACAAGCTCTACCTTGAGATTAAAAAAAAAAACAAACATTACATAGATACTCTGAGTAACGAATATGGATATTACTCTTCGTCATACAGGGTGGGTCCCGTAACATCTGGGAGCTTTCTAGTTTAAGCTGCAATTAAGCTGGTGGTGCCCTTAATTATTATATATTTTTCCCTACTCACGACCAACTCTTCGATTGGCAGCTGTGGTGTTCCTTGTGAATTCAAGTCATCTGCATTTGTTTAATTACTGTTGATTGTCGATTGTCTCTTGCAAGTATTCATTTCAGCACCCACCCTCAAAAAAAAAAAGACAATAGCATTGAAATTGACTATATAATATTATAGATAGAAAGAGACGTCACATAATAATAATAATAATTAGTATTGTTTTACGAAAAAAAAAATACATTTCTCGAATGTGATTAACGTGATGGGAACGGGAAATGAATATATTAACCTTTTAGTTTGTCAACTTTGCCAACGACTTAAATTAAAAAATACTAAGAAGATATCAAGTAAATAGTTTTTCCTTTCTCACGGTCTGGTGTAGCATTGAAGTTGATCCCTTACATAAAATATGCCTAGCAAAGCTATCTCATCTTCAGTAGGAGAGAGAAAGGACTTACCCTCAATGCAACTCGGTCAGAAAGTCCCAGTTGTTGGAGGTACTTCAAAACCAGCTCAACTAAAGTAATTCAAAATAAATATTCAATCGAATTCAATAAAGCAAAATCATGAAACATCATCTTTGGAAAAAAAATTCTTTCATGTCCGTATCACGAAAAAAAAATTAATGTATCGTTTACGACCATTGAAAGTTTATCGAAAGACTAAGACTCTGTCAATAGTTTTTTTTTCCACTCTGTATATTCAAAGTCGCCAGTTTCACCTGAATTTCTATATTATAATTATTATTGGTTTGGAACCATAATTGGTCCAAACGTGAATACGTGATGCAATCACAGTCAATTTGTTTTATCATGGAAAAGATTAACTGTTTTTTTTTCTGCTGAATTCAGTTCAAGATGCGAATAATATACAGGGTGTCTAGAAATTGCTGGGCCACAGATCTACCACGTGTAATATAGGTCAAAATATGTCAAGTCAGAAATGTGAGAAATTCAAACAAGATCTGTGGTCAAGTGGTATTGACATTATTTACAGGATTTACAGTATTTTTTGGAAGTCCTGTTTGTTATTGCACAGATCTGGTACTAATCTCAGGATTGTCATTGATTATGTCAATAACACCTTTTTTTTGCATTCGGTCTTCGAACTCGGGCAATCGGGGTTTCGGGGATTCGGAGTCTTCCAGCGTTTATTCTAACTGGTTTCAACAACCCTGTTTCTCGAGACGTGTCTCGATTCGAGCAAAAGTTTTATGTTTCGGAATTCTCCGGTTCGGATTCCTCTCTTGATATACGCGGTCACTTCTTCGACAGGTACCTTGATCGATTCCAAGAACTCAGATCATGTCGATCTGCTCATGAAAGAAAAATCCCTGTTCAATAGCAGTTAATATAATAACTACAATTAAATAATAAGTAATGATATGGCGGCGGAGATTTCTGTTATTTGTGTTTCAAGTTTGAATTCCTTGAAAATTGCATATCTAGATGGAATATAATATATTTGTGAATAATAATTCATGAACTGGTCCATTTCTATTAGTGGCAAAGTGACTGTGATATGGTTATATCCAATTGAGGGTGAAGAAAACGACAAACCAAAAATCGTGTATCAATGGAGCTCATTAATGCACGAAAAATAGTGCTTTGATGAGTACCAAACCAGGAAAATCAATTTTTGAATCATTCTATCTGGTTATGGTAAAAAAGGATGTCATCTATGTCAACAGTGTCTCTCGGACATTGATTTTAGCCATTCCTCGAATTTTAGGAATGTTTGACAAATGCACCAGAGATTTCTGCCCATTATCTTCATAACTCAGCTGATTGAAAATTAGTGGATAGCAAATTCGATTGATTCCTATGCTCAGCGAACATTGCAAAATGTTCTGTTAAGGAGTAGGAGTAAGGAGTACATGTGTTTTTGTAATTTTCAATCACTTTGTGAAGATAATATTTCACCTGTACGTTTTTTTGCAGATATCCGGAACCAATAACGATTCCACTAGTCGCAAAGATGTCTCCCAGGGTCAGTGCGTCTGGTACGGCGAATGTAATTACAACACTGACTCTCATACCAAACAGAATTGCCCCTACGACGGCCCTCCGAAGCCCCTGAACGGTTCCGGCATCGAAATACTGAGAAAAAGATGTCCCGACATCGATACCCGAGCGACATGCTGCGACTCGAACCAACTTCACACCCTAGAAAAGAATTTGGAGTTGCCCGACACCATGCTCGGAAGATGTCCTTCGTGCATGGCGAATTTCCTGAGGCACATTTGCCACCTGACGTGCTCTCCGTATCAGGCGAAATTTATGAAAGTGAATAACACAGCGAAGAATCCTGAAACGAACAAAACGTACATATCAGAACTCGATATCTACATCTCGAACGCGTATATCGCGGGCACTTTCGACTCTTGCATACAGGTCAGCGTGCCATCTACCGGCCGCAGGGCGTTGGACCTGATGTGCGGCGATTGGGGTGCCTCCAGATGTACCCCGTTGAGATGGTTCGAGTACATGGGGAATAAGGATACTCCGAGAGTGCCGTTCCAGATAAATTGGCACAATCAGACAGGAGCGAAAAATGGTTTTGCACCAATGGATCTGACTACTGTTCCATGCAGTAAAGCTCTCGACGTGAGTATACATTTTTTTCTACTCCCATTAAACTAATATTCAGAAGGAGCTGGTGTTTGGTCCTTTGCGATCTTTCCAGGTCTATTGTGGAGGCTCTGTATGTTTGAAGCACATTATCCAGCTTCGTCTCATTAATTTGACCTCGAATAAGACTGAGTAGTATTTGAAACCGCACCCTTGTTGGGCCTTTGCATTGGTACAGTACGTCTATTGCGGTTTCCTTTTCTTCCTGACAAAATCTACATAGTGCCAGACCCATCAGATTCATATGCCTGTTGAGCCTACAATATCCTGTCAGCAAGCCTACTATCGGTCTTATTGTTCTCCTCTTGTAGCTTAAGAGATCTGCCGTGAATTTTGTCGATCGTCCTTTGCTGAATGCTTTCGCCTGTTTCAGCCCCAATAAGTTCATACCCACAATCGCTGATAATCCACTGTTTGGTGTGAGCATTCGTGGTTGCTTTAGCTGCACTGCAGAAGGCTCCGAAGAGCCTTCTCTAGCCAATGTATTGAATGTAATAAATTCTTCCTTTGAGATACAAGTTTACCACCAATAGAAAAGCGACATACAGCAATAATCTGCTAATATCAACTATCGCCTTAACCATCTGACAGATCTAAAATGCATCAATTTTGACAAGTCTGACTAACTGCTTGCCGACCTGCTTACAAGCAAATGTCCAGACTTTGTGCTTCTTGCGAACATGTGCGATAGTTGAAGTGGAATTGAAAATTTAACACCTGTTACGGTTTTATTTGTGAACCGTGTACTTGAACATTTCGATTCAATTTTCAGTTACTATCCCTAGCACTAGACTAATGATCCATCACCTACCAAGTATATAGTGATTTCTTGAACTATTTTGAACTCCAAGGATCGACCTTTCAATAAGCTATACGAACTATTCATCAGAGAAGGTATAATATTAGTCCTATCGACTCTTCTATATCGTTTCTTTACCTACGTCCGTACTCATCCTCAACCTAACTAAATATAATGTCATGATCCTATATTCTTCATATCGATCTCTAGATCATACGCCTTCGTTCCCCTACCGGACATATCCATTGCTGTCCAGCTGCATATTTTGCGTTCTTTTTCGCTAGTGTGTTCGAGAAGAGGAAAACCTCAAACCTTGAATGATTGTCGGTCATCTGATAGGTACCCGCCAATTTACGACAGGCCTATCTCATTCTGGCTCTCGAAACTTATTCTGATCGGAGACGGGTGTTCCTGATTTTCGCAAACTGTGCGGATTTGTTTTCTCTTATTATAGAGTTCTGATTGAAATCAAGAGCTAATAATAATTATATCATTTGAGTGATTAATTATTCAGTACTCACCGAGTGGTGGATTCATTTCTAACCTGTTGAGATATCCCTATCACACAAGGCCACACTTCATCAAAGGTAGGTCTTCTCAGGCTTTCCCTTTATTTCTAGTGTACAATTTCATCTTCCTCATCTACTTGCATCCTCATCTTCATATATATTTTACGCCTTTTAGTGCATGCCTAGGGCATATTACCTGCCCAACTACACATATCACCAAGGCACCTCAAACCCATAGAGGCTTTACTCTCCCAGAGCATGCCGCTAATTAATTAGAAACCTTAGGTGAACCAAGAACCTAGGTCGAGAAAAGTCTGTCCTTTACGACCTCCGAACTCCTAACCTCAAGTAAGATCTATCCAATATAGCGTGCTATCTAAACTGAACATCTGAAGAATGCTTTATTATTGCCTTGACTGTATACCACCTGTATACTGACTGAATCCTGTTTATGCTTTAGTTATTTCTTTGTGCTGCATGAAACATATAATTCGAAATGTATTGCTGAATTTTCCAGTAGTTATATTTCACTACTTACTCTTGTGAACTTGAGGTATATAAACCTCAAGGGTGATATTTCCTTGAGAATACAATCTTTATCGTGGCCCTGACACAGCTTTTCCGCTACTTTCTGAACATATAATAATGTGGTTTGATTTTATAGTGAGTAAGCATAGTGAAATCATATCTTTGCATGTACCGGTAATTTGAATCCCTGTGAAATCTAAGAGAATATTACCCCAGTTAAAACCTGATTATTTTCGTTTCACTCACCATCCCTCTCCGCGAGCAAGAATTGATACGAGTGAAGTAAATACCTTTCATTCGAGAACACTCTAATAAGTTATAGTTACCTGTTCAAAAACGGGTAAACAAATTTGGCGCCCAAACGTGTATATTTGTCTTATATAACTCTGAGTGTACGCGGGATTCACAGGATTTCGTAAGATTACAGGGTGATATATACATTTAATACATATAAAAATAGAGTGCTGTATATGGTTTCATGGCTTAGTTATAGCCAGATCCGTTGAAGTTATCAAAAGTTATTAAAAGAGAAACATGTCAGTTCTGAATTATTCTTCCTCAAGAACTCGTTTGTGGTACTGATAGTATTTTCACCGGTTTTTTTTAGCACACTTCTTTTTATACATTAATGTTCATCATTCACCGAAAACGTTCTATGGCATGGTAGAACACACAGGTTGTCCTCAAGCAGTATACAGTAATACCATTCATACTGTTGTATATCATACAGTTCAGTTTTTGTTTTTTCATTCTATTATCATAGAACTTGTCATACAGGGTGAATCGATCAAAAACCTATTTTTTTCAACGTTGTCTACTTGACAAAGATCAATTTTGTTGATTCTGCTGAAAGTGTGTGGATATTTCCATGGTTTTTTTCCCTTATATATTTATAAAATGGAACAATTAAAACCTCTTGTGTCGTTTTCATAGTTTGAGGAGATTGAATTCAACTCCAGCAAATAATTGTTTTCTCAAGTGCAGGGTGGAACATAAATAATTGAGTGCTAGAGTGAGTGAATTCATCATTTTGAAAGTTGGTATTCATCCGTATTCATCAATGTACGAGGGGTACCACAAACATCGTATGGAATTGGTTCTAGATTGGCTATCACGGTCGTTTAAGAGTATTGCTCCGAATAGTGTACAGGTAGGTCCTGTAAATCATATATCTAGCCAGCTTCCAATGAGATTAGTTAGTCAAAGTGAGGTTGTTTGGTCTTTTTGGATTTTCTGGTCGTTGAATCACTTTGCTTCGATATTGATTGCTAGTCGTGGGTTCGATAATTTGTAATATTTCCTCATATTATAAACACTATATTTTCTGTCAAGACTTCATTCTCGAATTGGTAATTCAATTTTGGAAACAACTATTTTGTAGTATACTGTGGGGATTCTTCGAATTATTCATTGATTTCTTTCTCACTACGGTAATTTCGATTACGGCGGTGGCTCATTTTTCTTTTTTTTTTTCTTCTCTTTTTGGAAAGACGGATCCTTTGGATCAGTGACAGTATACTACATAATAATAAATAGTTGACAAAATGGAAGTGAATCGCTTGCGTATGAGCTAAGTATAAGGAATTTACCAGTCAGGCAAACTGTAATAGACAATCGAGCTACTTTGAGAGGAGCACTGAGAAGTGAAAGGGGGGGGTTGCAACCTATGATTATCTCTCCTGTCAATCTCAACACAAGATGAACTTGATATTTGCGATAAAAAAATTGGCAGTAAAGCTAATAAAGAAAATGAATATAAACGGATGTCAACTCGTTCATGTCATATAAATCTGAGATTGAACAGAATTGTGGTGTCAGATGCAGATCAAGATCATAAAAAGGGAGAACTGTCAACAAAATGTTTGCAGTTGATGGACGCGGTAGGTAACCTTTATGATAGCTTTGAAGTGGTGCAGAATTTACAGGGTACAGTGGAGATGAATCCATCATTATCTCTACTCGAACAACAGCATCTGGAATGAAATGAGTTAGAGGAACCTCTCCTTCCTGGGTTGTCGGGTGCGTTGTCAGGAACGTCAGCCTCGGCGAGCACATCTATCCGGAATTTGCATTCATTAGGTAGGTGTGTTCGCAGAGCTGTGTCTTCATTTTCCAACTCTAGGAATCAACTGAACCGGTAGCTCCAAGTTATCAGGAACCAATGGCTGAAGATAAGCGCGAGAGTACCCGAAGGCGGGAAAGTGTTCGCTTTCAGATTGAATCAGAGCCGCCACCTCTATTCAATCCCTCATCTGAAAATCTTTCTCCTTCTTCTCCTGAACCGTCCGGTGGTTCTGCCAATCATGTTGCTATACATGATCAGGCATCTGCTAATAATTTTGTTACTCTTTCCCGACCACGAGAACTCTCTGGAGAATACTTTGGGCAGACAGGGAATTTTTTTGAATCCAGTCGTGATGTTGGTCAAAGATTCAGACAACTTGATTTATTCCCCACACATCCAACGGCAAATTGTTCCAGTCATTTTGTTGATGTGTCTAGATGGAAGGTGACTTTTGGTGGAGAGGCCAGTGCTACCAACTTCTCAAAACGAATCGAGGAGCTTCGTTTATCTCGAGGGGTTTCGAAAGATCAGTTACTCAGATCGGCTGCTCAATTATTTACAAAAGACGCTCTTCTCTGGTACCGAACTCATAGTTTTGATTCATGGGATCAGCTCGTATTACGGTTGAAAGAGGACTTTTTGCCTTACGATTATGAGTACGACCTATGGGAAGAGATTCGAAGACGAACCCAAGGATCCAAGGAAAGGGTTGTTACTTTCATCGCGTCTATGGAAAGTCTCTTCAGGAAGTTAGGGATCAACAAACCACGTGAGGAGGAGAGACTCAAATTGATCAGGCGCAATATGCTTCCTCACATACAATCGCAGTTTGCCTCACAATCAATCAGAATCTATTTCAGATCTTGAAAAATTTAGTAGGACTATCGAAGAAACGGTACAACGATTACAAGGTTTCTGTCCTCCTACTACAAATTATAGACATTTTCTATAGACATTTTCATCTACTTGAATCCTCATCTTCATATATATTTCAGGCCTTTAGGCGAGTACAAGGTTTCTGTCCTCCTGCAAATTATACACATTTTCTAGAGCCCGAGTTGGCGTATCGAAAGCCGGCAGGATAAGGACAGATATCGGCTATCAATAGTGTGCCAGTGAGAGATATATCTCGCGATTCTGACTCAAGTCTCAAACCTTAAATGATTGTCTGTCATCTGATAGGTACCCGCCAATTCACGACAGGCCTATCTCATTCTGGTTCTCGAGACTTATTCTGATCGGAGACGGGTGTTTCTGATTTTCGCAAACGGTGCCGATTTGTTTTCTCTTATTATAGAGTTCTGGTTGAAATCAAGAGCTCATAATAATTATATCATTCGAGTGATTAATTATTCAGTACTCACCGAGTGGTGGATTCATTTTCAACCTGTTGAGATATCCCTATCACACGAGGCCACACTTCATCTGAGGTAGGTCTTCTCAGGCTTTCCCATTATTTCTAGTGTACAATTTCATCTTCCCCATCCACTCGAATCCTCATCTACTTGAATCCTCATCTACTTGAATCCTCATCTTCATATACAGGGTGAGTCAAAAATGTGTACCGAGCTTTCTGGGGGTGATAGAACATTTAAAAATAAGTGTAGTTTGATGATTAAACTCATGGCCCAAAATGCATATTAAGGGAGATATATCCTTCCAAAGTTGATAAAATTAAAATAATTTCTCCGCATAACTTCTGAACGATGAAAGCCATCCGATTGAAATTTTGTGCATGAATGTATGTTGTCAAAATACATTTTTTCGTCACACTTCCACATTTCTGATATTGTTATAAAGGGTGTTTTCAGAGGGTGAGTCATGATTTTTTGTAGAAAACTTTTTTCCCTGTATTATTTTCGGTGAAAAAACAGGAGCATTCGATGGAGCGAAGAAAATTACATAAAAAAGGTACTCTCATTCAAATACAAAAAATTGAGCCGTTCGTGAGATATTTGAGTTTTTGTAGTTACATGATATCAGCAGATTGATTTTATTCATCGCGAGATTCATCGGTAACAATATTTTAGCAGGCCATGATGAATAATTTTCTTCTCAATTTTGACGTTCATGTCATCAACATTCGAGTCAACATTGTTGTAGTCGATTTGTTCGTGTAGTTTTTCTGTGTCATTTATCACTGCGATTATCAACTGAGATTTTGAGAAATATGGCAGGTTATTCGTTCTCTGAACAAACTGATATGCTTCTAATGCTTGGTGAGTGCTTCGGAAATGCAAATGCTGCTGAAATATCGTTATACCGATGAATCTCGCGATGAATAAAATCAATCTGCTGATATCATGTAACTACAAAAACTCAAATATCTCACGAACGGCTCAATTTTTTGTATTTGAATATGAGTACCTTTTCCATGTAATTTTCTTCGCTCCATCGAATGCTCCTGTTTTTTCACGGAAAATAATACAGGGAAAAAAGTTTTCTACAAAAAATCATGACTCACCTTCTGAAAACACCCTTTATAACAATATCAGAAATGTGGAAGTGTGACGAAAAAATGTATTTTGACAACATACATTCATGCACAAAATTTCAACCGGGTGGCTTTCATCGTTCAGAAGTTATGCGGAGAAATTATTTTAATTTTATCAACTTTCGAAGGACATATCTCCCTTAATATGCATTTTGGGCCGTGAGTTTAATCATCAAACTACACTTATTTTCCAATGTTCCATCACCCCCAGAAAGCTCGGTACACATTTTTGACTCACCCTGTATATATTTCAGGCCTTTAGGCGAGTACAAGGTTTCTGTCCTCCTACAAATGATAGACATTTTCTAGAGCCCTTGTTGGCGTATCGAAAGCCGGCAGGATTAGGACAGATATCGGCTATTAATAGTATGCTAGTGAGAGATATATCTCGTAATTCTGACTCAAGTCTCCCCCAGATCACTTCAAATGCCTCAAGTGCTACAATTGTCATGAAACGGGCCATAGGTTCAAAAAATGTCCTAAGGAACTTCGAAGATTCTGTTTCAGATGCAGCAAAGATGGGGTCACCGCGAATTTATGTCCCTCTTGTAAGTCGAAAAACATTCAGGGAGGTCAGCACTAGGTCGAATGTTGACTTCCCCATACCACCTTGCAAATCAATTTAACTCGACCAAAGTGGTTATAGATTACGTTTTATCGCATATAAAGGATGATTTGAGACCTTACCCCAAAATCGAGATTTATGGGAAGGAGATGTTGGCATTATTATATTCGGGTTGCTTGAAGACCGTCCTTGGTAGTCAGGGTTAGGATTTATTGAGAACGATTTGTGCACTCGATGCGGCAAATCAGACAACATGTACGGTGGCAAATGGGTCAGTTGTGAGTTGATTGGAAGCGTACTAGTACCAATAAGACTTCGCGATCGGGTAAATATTCTCGAGCTCTTAGTAGTACCGTCCTTACCTCATTCCATTATATTAGGTATTGATTTCTGGCAGAAAATAGAGATGATTCCTAACCTAAAGTTTTCATATCGATGCTATTCAGGACGCGAGTCATCTTACAACTGAACAACGCCGCTCATTAGATCAGCTCATCGTTGAAATCTTCAGGGACATGGGCAATAAATTGGGTTGTACTAATGTTGTCGAACACACAATTTATACGAACTCACCTCCTATCAGACAGCGCCCCTATCCTTTGTCTCCTAATCTACAGGCCCAAGTGAATAAAGAGATAGAGCAAGTGTTGACCGATGATATCATAGAGCCTTCTTCATCTTCATGGGACTCTCTCTTCGTACTGGTTAAAAAACCAGACGGCTGGTATCGCTTCTGCGTTAGCTACAAGAAGCTTAATGAGGTCAGTGTGCCTGATGCTTACCTCATTCCCTTCGTCAGTTCAACCCTGGACAAACTCAGAGACGCGAAATACTTAACAACCCTTGATAACAAATCTGCATACTGGCAGATACCGGTAGCCAAAGAAAGTTGGTAGTTTCCACGAGGGGACTATTTCAATTCAAGAGGATGCCTTTTGGCCTGCACAATGCACCTGCCACCTAGCAGAGATTTATTGATCGAGTGATTGGGGTAGATTTTGAGCAGTTCGTGTTCGTTTATCTTGATGACGTGGTTATATGTACCCCATCCTTCGATCAGCACATCTCAGTCATGCGTACCATTGTGCAGAGAATCAGATCAGCTGGCTTAACACTCAATGAAGAAAAATGCCACTTCTATAAACCGGAGCTGAAGTATCTGGGATACGTTGTGTACTGGAAAATTTCGATACAATTTTCAGTTAATATCCCTAGCACCAATGATTCATCACCTACCAAGTATATAGTGATTTCTTGAACTATTTTGAACTCCAAGGATCAACTTTTCCATCAGCTATACGAACTATTCATCAGAGAAGGTATAATATTAGTCCTATCGACTCTTCTATATCGTTTCTTCACCTACGTCCGAACTCATCCACAACCTAACTAAATATAATGTCATGATCCTATAATCTTCAAATCGATCTCATAGATCATACGCCTTCGTTTCCTTACCAGACAAATACATTGTTGTCTCGCTGCATGTTTTGCGTTCTTTTTCGCCTGTCTGATGTGAAGTCAGTGTTGAAACCAGTATGTTCGAGAAGAGGAAAACCTCAAAATCTGTACCCGCCAATTCACGATAGGCAAATCTTATTCTGGCTCTCCAGACTCATTAGGATAGGAGACGGGTGTTTCTGATTTTCGCAAACTGTGAGGATTCGTTTTGTCTTATTATAGACTTCTGGTTGAAATCAGGAGCTCATAATGATTATATCATTTGTGTGATTAATTATTCAGTACTCACCGAGTGGTGGATTCATTTTCAACCTGTTGAGATATCCCTATCACACGAGTCCAAACTTCATCAAAGGTAGGTCTTCTCAGGCTTTCCCATTATTTTTCTAGTGTACAATTTCATCTTCCTCATCTACTTGCATCCTCATCTTCATATATATTTTAGGCCTTTTAGTGCATACCTAGGGCGTATTTTACCTGCCCACTACACATATCACCAAGGCACCCTAAACCCATTGAGGCTTTACTCACGCAGAGCATGCCGCTAATTAATTAGAAACTTTAGGTGAACCAAGAACCTAGGTCGAGAAAAGTCTCCCTTATACGACCTCCGAACTCCAAACCTCAAGTAAGATCTATCCAATATATTGTGCTATCTGAACTGGACATCTGAAGAATGCTTTATTATTGCCTTGACAGTATACCACCTGTATGCTGACTGAATCCTGTTCATGCTTTAGTTATTTTCTTTGTGTTGCATGAAACATATGATTCGAAATGAATTGCTGAATTTCCCAGTAGTTATAGCTGCCAAATTTCACTACTTACTCTTGTGAACTTAAGGTATACAGGGTCGCTGATATGTATGGAAACGGTCGATTATTTCCTAAAGTAAGATAGCTAGCGAAAAATGTTAGGATATAAAAGTTGTAGGGTTTTTCAAAATCCATTAAGCTAATGAAAAATTAAGTATACAGGATGAGTCAAAAAGTCAGGACGAAAAAAAGTTGCTTTTTCTCTAATGGGACACCCTGTATATTATTCCACATTTCAATTCTGCTCGAAATTCTGAACAAAATTGATAAAGCGCATCATTTCCTAAATTCAATCGTTTTCGAGATATCGAATTTTGAAAATAACTTTTTACTACTCTCAAGTTTATTAAAGAAAAAGCACGAAATGATGCATATTTATTATGAAAGTCACAAAAGGTGGAGTATGTGGATATTATGATTACAATTTGATTATAATTTTTTTACAGAAAATAAAAAAAGCATAATTGTTCAGGGTTGATTAAAATGCAATTAAAACAATAAAATGTATTTTTTAATGAATGTCCAGGATATTTAAAATTTTATGAAAACAATAGTTAAGACAGGAGGAAAAGAGAGAAAACAAGTTTTAATTAACAACAAATTTTTCTTTGAAATTCTATTTAATAAGGTGCTCAAAGTGTTTACCATTTACCTCCTGACAGTAATGAACTCGCTGAACAAAATTTTGTAGTGAATCTAAAATCATGCGAGGAGGAATGGTAGAAATTTCATGCATTATTCTTTCTTGCAACTCTTCGATATTTGGCGGCCTATTTTGTAACGTCTCCCCCTTCTTGGGGGGGTGTTACTAGGGTGGTGCTCAACGGGGTATGTCTATATCTAGGATAGACCGGGGTTGCCTCGAGCGCCAGTTGGATTATAGTGGTGAACTCCACTTTCTCCCAACCAGGATTTGTTGGGAGGCCTAGGTAGCAACACAGTCGAAGCGACGGTATGCCAGGGGTCGAAGGCCTTCTGGACTATGAAAAGATCACAAGGGGGTGAGGGCTTTAAGTTCACCCACTTGGTTTCACCCTGGTATACGGGTTGCTGCGGGTGTTTGGTATATCACTCAGAACAAATAATCAGAACTAAAATTCACACTTAAACAGGTTTATTCACTATGGAAACAATAAACAGATCGAATTTATCTCTCACAATGATTATTATCATAACCAAGAAAATACGACCTCGAGGAAATTCGGATGACAGAATATGTCGACAGGGGTCAGTCACAAGATAGCAAAAATTCCACAGATCAAATAATCTCAGGGTAGATTATCCTAACCACATATATCTACGGGTGACAATTAATTAAGCAGGGTGACTTGAGCAGGGTGACAGCTAATCTGACTGGTATTCAAAGAGTAAGCCGTGCAACGTGCATCCGGGAAGCGCCTATGCGAGTTAAGAAGCTCTACCCCTGCAAAACAAGTTCTGGTCAATGTACAAAGACTATTCACCCCTCTGGGGTTTGCAAGATAATTACTATCAGGGTGGTCTCGACGCTGACTATAAGCCTTATGCGACCAGGAGACCGGGATGCTCACAACCCTGGTGACGCTTGGTGTCTGCTACGCAGACCAAGAACCTCGACCGTTACAAGGGTTGTTTTCCTGATAAAACTTTACGTTAGGATTTCAAACCACAGAACTTATCCTGCAGATCATTACAAATGATACCTATATATGCAACAGGGCAGTTCCAATGCTTACTCTGTACTGGATTCTGAATTTCACTGGCCGCTGTCAACCGTCACGACAAATGTCACAACAACTGGATTTATACTGGAAAATTATTTGATCTATAAAGTTAATCTGCAGTTTGATAGAACTATGAGAAAATGCAGTGAAATCAAAATGCAGTTAACTCACACTTGACTGGTAATATACTTCACGAGTGAATCGTCGGCAGAAAAAGCTCTGGCTCACTTTTTCAACTTTGTGTAACACAAAAACGGGATGTAAATACAGGAAAACTTCGAGCACCTTGATCACTTTTTATAACGGTTATACGAACTGAATCAAACGGTAAGAATCGGACTGAATCAGAATAATCACTGCCAAATGGAATAACTCACTATCTATCTATATATCTCAATCTCTATAACTGTCGATCCGTGTATCCCTCGGGCCTCTGGATTTTGCTACTTATACTCTTTTCAGGTTTGGCAAAAAACAGAGCGAGGTCGGGATTCTGATTGGTCGGGCTGGTCTGGCCTCGAGCTGACCATGATTTGTTTTCTCAAGGAAAAAGTGAACACTACTTGACCTTGGGTCTGGAAACTTGCGGTGGAAATCATTTTTCCTCAAAACCGGTAGTATCAAAGTGCTTGGCATTCCATGTTTGTGCTACTGAGCGAATTTGATTGCGAAATTACGAAGGATAACAAAGTTATGACCTAAACAATATCACATGACCCTGAAATGTCTTTCCAGGTATGAAAACCATTCTAACTCTTTCCAAAATCATAAATACACTCTCCATAGGCAATAAGAAGTCTTAGTCTCTGGGTTGATCAGGATTTCCGGATGCAAAAATCATTGCAAGATGAATAAAGCAAGTAAACGGATAGCATACTGGACTTCTTATTTCCCAGGGCTCTGGACGGTCATTATGCAATCAAATCCTACCAATACTAATATCAAGAGTCTGAGCATGATATGTATGAAATCATTAGCCTGGTAGTGCTTTCAAAACGGAGGCAGGGGTGTCATGAAGTTGATTACCCTCAGCAGGGTGCAACGGGGCTAAACAAGGTTAGTCTGGGGTAGGGCTCTCTGGGTGGCTCAAAATACTAGCCAAAGGAGCTCCTTGATTCATGAATTTATCAATCAGGTATACAGGGTGACTCTAAAATGGCCTTAACCTCATTTCTCATATGAGGCTCGTACACCGAAGCCTAGTAATGAAGCTGGTGAGAAAACACTTCATTACAATTTTTGTAGACTACATTTTTTATGTGACCCCATAGAAAAAAGTCAAGTGGGGTCATATCGGGAGACCTAGCTGGCCATTCAATTGCTCCCCTGCGTCCAATCCATTTATTAGGAAGAGATTCATCTAGATATGCGCGTACCATACGTCCAAAATGTGGAGGAGCCCCATCTTGTTGAAACCATATTTGTTCTGCCGGCAAATTGGGATTATTATTATTCGGGAATAATCGTCTAAGCTCTGGAATAAAATGCTGTTGTAAAAGTGATAAATATCGTTCAGAGTTCAAATTTCCGTTTATAAAATAGGGTCCTATGACGTGTCCACCAATAATGCCACACCAGACATTTACTTTTTGTGGCCGTTGAGTGTGAACTTCCTCCATCCAATGTGGATTTTGGTCTGACCAATACCTACAGTTGTGTCGATTTACGTGCCCGTTTAAACAAAATGTAGATTCGTCAGAAAACAATATGTGGTTGACAAAGTTGACATTTTCGCTTAATTTATCCATAATAACTTCACAGAACTCGATTCTACGATCAAAATCGTCTTCACTCAATTCTTGTGCCAAATGAATTTTATATGGATGGAATTTTTGCAGTTTGCAAATTTTTTGAATGGAATATCGACTCATGTTATGATTCAAAGCCCTCTGTTGTGCCGAATTTATTGGATTTTCCACCACATCTAACATGACATTCAAAGCATTTTCTTCATTTGTAACGCTTACTGGTCTTCTACTTTTTGGTCGATCTTTGACATCTCCAGTTTCATGAAATCGCTGCAATGTTTTTGAAACGGTTGATTTAGAAATTGGTTCCTGATTTACATGCAATTCATTAAAAATATTCACTACTTGGTCACAACTTCGTCTTCCATCACCGAATCCTATGATCATTAAAATTTCAATACGCTCAGTATTAGTTAAACGTGCCATTTTTGCGCGAAACTTATTTACACTAAATGTATTTTTGACATGTGTTGTCAAGATCATCACTGTTAGACAAAAGAACGACACGGCGTTGTTATGGAGCTGGAAACTTTCAAAGGTAACTTGATGGACTGTGAACTTAATGGACTAACATTTTTGGATAATTTATTATAAGTTATTTTCAAAATTCGATATCTCGAAATTGGCTGAATTTAGGAAATGATGCGCTTTATCAATTTTGTTCAGAATTTCGAGCAGAATTGAAATGTGGAATAATATACAGGGTGTCCCATTAGAGAAAAAGCAACTTTGTTTCGTCCTGACTTTTTGACTCACCCTGTATACTTAATTTTTCATTAGTCCAATGGATTTTGAAAAACCCTACAACTTTTGTATCCTAACATTTTTCGCTAGCTATCTTACTTTAGGAAATAATCGACCGTTTCCATACATATCAGCGACCCTGTATACAGTGTGTAAAAGCCAAATGGAATAAATTCATTATTTCGGTTACTGTACATATTTATAAAAAATCCCGAAACACGTCAAATTTAAATTATAACTTGACATTCTTTAACGTGAAAATGCAACCCCTACCTTCAACCCCCTTAGAATGACAGGTACAACCCCCAATTTTTTAAATGGGAAGTATAGGCTTGTGATATATCATTTGAAAGGTCTCTTCATTCTCTATTCAAAAATGTTATTGTTTTTAAATTTAATGCAAAAATTAACATAAAAAAAATTAATATCATGTTGTTACCGAAATTCGCTACAATACAATCAAAAACTAAAATGTAATGCAAAACGTAATAAAATGTAGAACACGAAAAAGAACTATGAATGTTAATGAAGTAGATGTTCAAAATGTTCTCCGCGAACGTCTTGGCAACATCCTAATCTCAAATAAAACTGTCTTCTAACATTATTTAACATATCAGGCGTGATCGACCTAATCGCAAGCGTTATTCGTTCTTTTAAGTCATTTAAATCAGAAGGTTTAGTTTTGTACACATGGCTCTTCACATATCCCCATAAAAAGAAATCTAATAATGTAAGATCAGGTGATCGCGCTGGCCATTCAATCGATCCTCGCCTCCCTATCCACCGATTGGGAAATATTGTATCGAGGTACTGCCGGACATTAAGTTGGTAATGTGGTGGTGCTCCATCCTGCTGAAACCATATCGTATTCGCTGGAACTTGAGGATTACCTGGATCAGGATATAAATTTGCCAACGTTGGAATGACATCATTTTGAAGTAGTGCCAAATAATTGTTGCCATTCAAGTTGCCCTCAATAAAAAAGGGACCAATTATATTGTTCCCTACAATCCCTGCCCAAACATTAACCTTTTGAGGGTATTGAGTGTGTTCTTCTCTCATCCAGTGAGGATTTTCCGTGGACCAGTAGCGGCAATTTTGCCGATTAGCATGACCGTTAAGTAAAAAAGTACACTCATCAGAAAACATAACGTCTTCTAATTGGATAATATTGTTATCCAACATGTCCATCATTTGCTCACAAAAAGAAGTTCTCCTATCAAAATCGTCTTCCATGAGCTCCTGAGTAGGTATCATCTTATACGGATGCAATTTATTTTCTTTTAATATGTTTGCTATCGATGTATGGCTAGCATTGAATGTAGTGGATGCCTGTCTACTCGATGTATGTGGGTTTTCCTGAAACTCAAGCAACACATCTAATTTGAGTTCATCACTCAGTGCATTAGCAGCTGCTTTTTTTATCTGCCTTACATGACCAAACTCGCGAAACTGCTTTTCTATTTTACTTATTGTTCCTTGGGATATAGGCGGTAAATTAGGAAATTTCTCATGAAATAGGCGAGTTACTTCCCGTTGTGTTCGGATGTTATCTCCGTAACCAATCATTTGTAAAACTGTTATTTTATGCATTTCCGTTAATCTAACCATTTTTCAGAATTGAAATGAACAAACTCTATACTCAAATTACAACAATGACAACTTAAATAAAACAATTTACTACTGCTTGTTAAAATAGCGTTGCCACGGAAATTCTTTAAAGTTTTTTAATGGTTACCATCTAAAAACCACATTGCTACGGTTTTTGTTCACTTTCTCATTATCAAGACCTGAACGGGAAATAAGTTGTAAGTAATATTGTAATAAGTTCCGAGTATATTTTAGCGAATTTCGGTAACAACATGATATTAATTTTTTTATGTTAATTTTTGCATTAAATTTAAAAACAATAACATTTTTGAATAGAGAATGAAGAGACCTTTCAAATGATATATCACAAGCCTATACTTCCCATTTAAAAAATTGGGGGTTGTACCTGTCATTCTAAGGGGGTTGAAGGTAGGGGTTGCATTTTCACGTTAAAGAATGTCAAGTTATAATTTAAATTTGACGTGTTTCGGGATTTTTTATAAATATGTACAGTAACCGAAATAATGAATTTATTCCATTTGGCTTTTACACACTGTATACCTCAAGGGTGATATTTATATCATAACACATATCAATGTGGTTTGATTTTATAATGAGTAAGCATAGTGAAATCATATTTGCATGTACCGTTAATTTGATTCCCTGTGAAAACTCAGAGCATATTACCCCAGTTAAAACCTGATTACTTTCGTTTTAACTCATTCTAGAACACCCTAATAAGTTATTGGTACCTCTTTAAAAACGGGGTAACACCCCGTCAGAGATTGTAGAATATGCCGCAAACACATTAAATCAATGCCGCAAACACATCAAATCAGTGCCGCAAAGCAGCAAACCATAAGATCAATAAATACACATACAATAAAATGTACTCGCATTTCATGAATTGGAGGAACGTGCAACTGGCTTGGTCCGTTATTCAATTAATTCAGCTCGTGACGAGGAATATATTTTGTCCGTACAGTTTCATGATCATAAGTTGCATGTGGTGAGGATGATATTTTTTACAAAACGAACGGAAAACCTATAATGTTCGAGGAAAATCATGTTACCAACGGGAGGGGAGGGAAGTACTGGATTTTTTCTTGAAAGTTCAGAGGTTTGTAAATATCGGGAAAGACTTCACTACGCAATGAATTACATAAATTGATGAATGATGCATGGTGGACCGGAGAAAAAAGGGAGAGACTCTACGACATAGAGGGGTCGAATAATTTGTAAGTGTACAATCATTGAATATGCCACCAGCTCTCTTCTGGATAGAATCTAAGAGCTTCAGATTATGTTTGGGAGCTGAACTCCAAACATGTGAATAGTACTTCAGTACAGGTCGAATCTGCGGTTTGTAGATCATGAGGAGCTGCTGGGGTGTATAGTCCATATTATCACTAAAGGGCATTTTCCATTTCCTCTAACTCCTCTTATATTCTTTAACTGACTTCTATAACTCATTAATAATTCTATTTTTATTCATGTTCATGAAATTATCCCATAAATAGATCCACACCGTTGCATTAAAATATTTCCGAAGAGAGGCGGCCAGGTGGTCGAGATGGTCCAGCGACATCATAGTAATCATGAGGTCGTGAGTTCGATTCCTGGCTGGCGGTTGGATTTAGGTTTATTTATGTTCTCTACAATGTATATCATGAAGTTCTACACATAACTGCCCAAATGCCACAGTGGTTTGGATGCCACTTGTATAAACTGTAGATCCCCGTCTCCTTCACTCGCACAAGCCCTTCGGGGCTTCTGAGGGTTGCTTCTGCAACTAAGGAGATGAGTAACAATAATAAAGAACTTTGTTTTCCCCAAGGTGGTTCTGCTAGTTTTGTGGTACTGAAAGAAAGAACAATATGAAAGCTTCAGTTCATGCTAGATTGTAGACACTCTCAACTATTGAAGGTGAATGTTCTCAAGTATTTTTATGGAAACTGTTTACTCAGAATATATGTTTGAGAAACCGCTTAAACTAACCAATCATGTCATACGTTCGTAAATTTTGGCTTGATTTCAAATCTAAATTTATAGTGATTCATTGTCATGTTTTTGTTTTCAATTGGTTTCACAATTTCTGGGTCCATTAGGTATAATTTTTTTTGTTCTTCGTTGTATCTGGCCCTTCCTTCTATTGGTCTACCTCGTTATTTCAAATAGCACCAACAAATTTCCAACCGCCCACCCTAAATTTAATCATGAAAATTGTGTGATAGTGCAGCATTAGTTTTTCGAAAATACCTGACCGATCGGTAAATTTCATCAGGAAATCAACTCCCAAATAATTATTGCAGTGGAAGCAGAACCCCGAGTATAACTATAGTATACGTATACGTTCCTCACAGTAGATGTTGCGAGTAGATGTAGATGAGAAAAAACTTCATTGAAAATTCATCCATTCATTCACTTCAAACTTCAGAATTCTTCGACTTTGGTCATTCAGCTTTCTCTTCAAGTTTAAAATATTTTCAAGGTCATACCACTTTCGGTTATACCGGATGTTTTCATCAACTTTCTAATTTCAAATAGAGCGTTCGGTATATATTTCCATTTTTGGATTCGTGAGAAAATTTTAAATGTTGATTTCAATTGTTTTTTAGATATCTTTATTCTTTTGAAATTTTTCGAAGATATAGTCTCATTTTCAATACTCTAAATAAGTTTTGTCTAACCACAAATACTTCCAACGAACGGATACTGTGAGAAACCATGTATGTATAATGATAATAATTTGAACTGTATTTTTGAGTTCTCGATTATGAGAGGATCCAATTAACTGATCCAAAAAAAAAAACTGTTTTTGTGATCATAAAATTCTAATTTTTTGCTCGGATTCACTCTTGCCACATCATTTCGATGTAGTCCATCATAGAAATATTTTTCATCATCGTAAGAATGACTTGTTGCTTTTTTATCTTGATGAAAGTTATTGTGGTTTCTGGTTTACTTTCGTAATGTTTATCATGTATTGAATATTTTTCCTAATTTCAGGCTAACACACCGGCATGTAACTGTGTTGATTGTGAAGATAGTTGTCCTGCGCCACCCCCTCAACCGCCAGCACCCCAACCCTTCAAAATAGCAGGGTTCGATGGCATTGCATTTTTGATGGTCGTTGTATTTGTCGTCGGGTCTGTCATGTTCTTAGTGATGATCACTGTTTGTTCTAAAGGACCCAATATAGGTGAGTTTGTGCTGTCTTGTGGTGTGATTTGAGGTTTTTTGGTTTGTTCTTTTTTCTTTGTTGTGTGACAATTTGTTGAAACCTGTTTTGGTTTGTGATGAAATGATGATTTCAATGAGTTATTCATATTTTGCATTCATTATTTTCGATTCTTCAGATCGTACCTCAAAGAAACTAATTCAAATTTGACGGTTTCCGATTTGTTCAATTTCATTTTGAAACATTTTATGATTTTACTCTTCGGGATTCACTGAAGAATAACATTATGTGTACTGCGAAATTAAAGAAGAAGAATCATTCACGAATTCAGAATGAGAAATCTATTGCAAAAAAAAATCGCACCGCGCAAATTCGGTTCTTGAAGGCATTTGCTTCTTTTTCAGATCTGAAACGAAATTGAAGTGGTATTACCTATTTAAAAGAGGCATCCATACCCCACTTGATATTTTTTTTCTCAAATTTTGCACATGGCACATAGCGATAGCTCTTATGAAATCAGTTTGTATATCTTCAAAATCTGCGAGATTCGAATTTTTTTGTTTCTCATGAAAAATAAAATTACCGCACTTTTCTCAAAATGGATTCTGGAAATCCATTATTTTTGAACCTTTGTAAATAAGGTACCTATTTAAATGGTTTTCCGATGTTATGGACTGAATTATATTTCTTTATCGCTCCAAATTGTGAAAATATCATTGATGTTGCAAGAGAAGAAAATTCATGGAAATTTTGATATTCAGTATTTTATTATTATTTCAAAACCATTGGAATGATATTGTCATTAAACGCTAACTGAGAAATGTCGAACGGTCATTACACAAGGTCTTTTGCTGCTTGTCCAAACACACATTTGAAACTATAGAAATGGATATGTGTATTTTGACAATACGTCATAATGACAATGTTGAATAGGATATAATGTTAACTAGATTCCTAACAGAAAAAATCAAATTTGGAAAAACATGGCGGCGTGACGCAAATTTGGTAGAACGGTTTGAAAGGCAAATAGGGTCGATAGTACTTTCCATATAATTTTGAACCGTCATAAGGTATTATTCGAAAGTGTTCAATCAGATAATGTAAGCTTGATTTCTAGAAAAAAAAAAGATTCAAAAAAACCATGGCGGAGTTAGTCATTTTGCTGAAACACTTTAAACGGAACATAGAGTCGCTCGATAGCCCGTTCTACAGAATTTTATTTGTAAAAAACGCTTGTGATATTTTTTCCCAAAGAACGAAATGCCGGCATTTTCAAAATCATCCCATCAAACTTCACATTACTTGCGAAACGTCAAAAATAAGATATTCAAATTCGAAATTGTCGAATCGGATGATGCAAATTAAATTATACTATTAGACTATACCTCTTTGGATTTAGAAAACGCCTGTGAGATTTATATACTTACATCTCTTCAGAATACAACATTATTCGCAAAATTGGAGAAAATCATAGTGCACAATCTGAATTGTAAGAAAATTAGGGACCGTAATTACACAGATAAGAAGGATTCCTCAGTTCGAAGGAATATGGCGATGATCCAATGATGCGATTACACAAAACAAAAGATCTGAAAGGATATCAATTGTTTTCTCTGAAAAGATTTTACTGACGAGATAATCAAAAATTCATCAGAAAATCAAGCATGCTTTTCAGCCGAGAGCAAAGTATTTGAAACGAAGACATTTTCTTCGTTAAAAGAGAAAAATATTCAAAAGCCTCATTCTCTTAATGAATTCTTCGAATAGAAACGTTGAAAAATATGATACAATGATCGTTATGAAATCAGTAGAAAGTAGAAATGGACTACTTTGCAATGTCTGTCTATCAGGAATAGTTTCAGAAACATATTGGAATTGAATTTTCAACACTGATTTCACTTTCGATATCTGAATCAAGATATCTGAAATCCGATACATCCGATGAATGTCCGAACTCTTCACCTCTATAAAGTTAGCAGAACCATTTGATCGAAAATCGATGAGACCAAGTTTTCGAATAATTCTCGAGAATTTGTCGTGAGAGAAAAAAAAATTGTCGCGTCCTTAGTTTTTTTAAATGGGGTGGCTTCGCTAACTTGATATTAAATCAGCAGAGCCACTACGATAAATCGACAATTGAACTTCAAATTGGATCGCCATTGTGACCAAAATTCGTCAAGTAATTTTCGAAGTCCAGTAGAAGTGAAGAAATTGATATAGCATTTTTTTTTGACGCAGATATTAGTAATTTTCATTGGATATCCTCGAATTTGCAAAAATTTTCGAGTATTTGGCAACACGGCATCAATATTTCTACTTCCACGAGAAGTTTCATAGAGGCGATGAATCTTTCGATATTTCATACCAATTCTTACTCCATAACAAATCAGAAAAAAATTATACATAATGACTATATGATTCAAAATACGAACACATTCGTGTAACTTGGTTGATGTTGTTTCGTTCGCTTTGAAATTCACCAAACATTTGTCGAATGACCAAAACATATTTGTCGTCAAAGAAAATAATTTGTCGCGCCCTTAGTTTTTATTTTAAATGGGGTGGCTTTGCTAACTTAATGTTGAGTTAGCAGAGCCACTACGATAAATCGACAATTGAAATTCAAATTGGATCGCCCTTGTGACCAAAATTTGTCGAGTAATTGTCGAAGGCGAGTAGAAGTGAAATAATTGTTATAACAAATTTTCTGACGCAGATATTAGTAATTTTCATTGGATATCCTCAAATTTGCGAAAATTTCGAGTATTTGGCAACACGGCATCAATATTTCTACTTCCACGAGAAGTTTCATAGAGGTGATGAACCTTTCGATATTTTATACCAATTCTTGCTTCATAATAAATTATAAAAAAAATATACATAATGAGTAATATATACATATTATTCAAGATACGAACACATTCGTGTAACTTGGTTGATGTTGTTTCGTTCGCTTTGAAATTCACCAAACATTTGTCGAATGACCAAAACATATTTGTCGTCAAAAAAAATTATTTTTTGGCGCGCGTTAAGTTAGCAAAGCCACCCCATATAAAAAAACTTAGGGCGCGACAATTTTTTTTCTTTCACGACAAATTCTCGACAATTAATAAACTTGGTTTCATCGATTTTCCATCAAATGGTTCTGCTATCTTTATAGAGGTGAACTCTTATTTGCAGCAAATGGATGAAAAATAGAAACTTTTGGATACTCCCAACTAGGAGTACAAAGAAAATTCACATGACAGTTCATGACATTGAACATTATGGTATTATAGTGGATCTTCATGACAGGGCTATAAGAGAAAATGGAACAAATTCATCCGTCAAGCGTAATATCGATCAGTTAGAAATGTTTCCAAATATTGAATCAATTAATGCAAATGCGCTCACTATGAGGTTTTGAAGAAATTTCCGAATCTAACGAAGTCCGTGAATCAAAAGAATATCAAAGGCGTAAATATTTCTAATCAAATTATCAAGGAAGGCCAACCAGTTCATCGCAAATTTCGAAGATTAAAAATCCAGACAAATTAGCAGCCACAAAGAACGAGTTCGAATATCTCATCGAAAATGGGATTATTCAACCATCAAAAAGCTTTTGGCTAGTCCAATGCACATGGTTGAGAAGTCAAAGGGAGAATGGAGACCTTGTGGTAATTTCAGATTGTTGAAGAATTGTTCAAGTAGATATGCGTTGCCAAATATTAAAGATTTCAGTATGTTGAATTACAGATGTGCGACACCTACAGTTCGCAGGTGAAACCTGACCAATTGTAGGTGCGCGCCACCTATAACTCATGGGTGAAACTTGACTAGCTCCATGGAAGTTTCAAGTCCCGAGTTTTCAGGTTCATGAATAGGTGTCTTCAATTTCGTTGGCAATATACCCCACCTACTCACTTTGCCTTCCGGTACTAATACCCGAGTGATTTGAATTGATTTTGAGAAAGTCCACAAGCCGTCCTGATGAGTGGGAAACCACGAAACAGCTGTAGACGGATGGTGGCTTTCTCAGAATCAAATCAAAATCACTCACTTTGTCACATTGAAGATTCCACTTATCACTTTTATGGAAAATAAGTATTTTCCAGAATTGACTCAATGAAGGCTTTTCATCAGATACCGATGGCACTAGAAAAATTCCAAAAAACAGATTTAGAATTGCTGCTCAATCAATCGTGTCAGAGGTTTATACATGAGATAACTAAATAGATAATCTTCCATTCTGTTTTCCATGTATTGACGATTTTTTGTGATAGCAGCAATGGATGAAGTTAAACACAAACAACATTTGGAATAGATATTTCAAAAGCTTGATGCATGTCGGTGTGATTATTCCAGAAAAAAAGCAAATTTGGTAGAATTCTGAGATGATTCTGAGTAATTTTTGTCGCGCAGCAATTCCTAAAGCTGCAGATATTCAGGCACCACTCAATGAATTCAAAAAAGGCAATATACCAAATTAACATGTAGTCTTCAACAAGATGAATCTTGCAGACAACTGTAGACGCATTTCGTCAAAAATAAAAAAATTATTCGCCATGGTGGAGATGCCATTTCGATCACATCAATATCTACATCGTAGGTCCATCACCTCCATCAAACGAATTCATCCACTGCCTAACTTGTATTAACCGATTTTCAAGATGGACAGAAGCATTTCCATGACTGCTGAGACAGAAGCAAAATCCTTTTCCAATGGTTGGATAATTTCTTTGGAGTACCATGTAGAGTTACAACTGATTAAGGCATCATAGACAGTTTGAAGTGTTACGAATCATCTAAACTGTTGAGATTTCAACATATCAGAACAACTCTTTACTCGACTCTTTATCATCCTTCTGCAAATTGAATCATCGAGCGATTTTATACGACAATGAAGGCTGCTTTGGAGTGTGATCAGGAATGCGAGTGTTATCAGGAATGCAAACTACTCTTGAACAAGATTCATGTGCTTCTAGTGCTGAGAAGGTTTATGGTGCGGCATTCAGAGTACCTGGTGAAATGATGTTCAGTGAGGTGAAGAGAGAGTTCAATTCTAATGAGTTCCGGCAGAATTTACAGGTTACCAAATAATTCTTCAAGTCACGCATCTGAGCCGATGTTTGTTCCCGAAAATCTCTCAAGCTCTATGCATGTGTTTGCTCTAATTGATTCTGTTAAGAAACCTTCACAGTATCCATACTTAGTGACTTGTGTAACAGAAATCCCAAATACTGCAAACTCTTAGTGAACGGAAAAGATAAAAATATTTCATTTGATCGACTCTAACCGGCTTTCATAGAAGATGAGGATACATGAAAACAGTTTCCACTATATATAATATATAATATATATAATATGTATATATATATATATACATATATAATATATATATATATATATATATATATATATATATACACATATATAATGATAGAATATAGTTGCGAACTGATTCAGTATTTACAAATTTTAAAAAAATATTCCCAGAAATTTTTCTTGGTCGAATTCCTCTAAAGGATTCTTCCCAAACTTCTAACGACTGTTCCTGAGATACAGTACCTCGTCACCCCTATTGAATCACTCAGTACAATGGAATAATTTCATCAGTTTCTTCATTTCATGATATCTCTCTATTTTGCAAGATGTCATTGTGTGACTTTTTTTTTGTCACAGTTTTTACCAATGAATTTTATGTATTTACATTTACTGAAGTTGTGCTTACTCTTATTACAATAATCTGATCTTTTTTCAGAATGAGACGCACTGTTTTTCCAAAAACCACTACGAGAACCTTTTTTCTTGCCACACCACACCTTTTCACTATTTTATGCACTTCATTTAATTCTAAACTGCTCCTGCACTGCTATATTGCAGTTGTTCAATGTTACCTCTCACACATCTTCCAACTTCCTCGATGGGGTCTCCTCACATAAGCGATCAAGTATTGGACCTGGCCTCATTCCCGTTCCAAATTTGTCTTGTACTCTGTATATTTATTCATCTGCAAAATCACATTGTGATGCTGCATTTTTAACCTTCAAATACCAGTCATTAACTGACTCAAGGAATCGAAACCAAATCTCCTACGGTAGACTGGCAACCTTGGCTTAAAGTGTGTACTTGAGTATTTGCATCAAAACATCAAATTTCGTTCTATAAGTCTTCTCTGAGCTACATAAATTTCTTGATGCCTTGTAGACCTCCCCACTTAATAAGGTGATTAAAACAGCAACTCTCTTTTGCCTCCTACAATATTTGCGAAAAATAACTGTTTTATGTGCTCTTCAAAATCTTCGAAATCTGCCAATGCCCAAACGTTCCCGGTATTTACCACTGTAATGATCGGTTGGGCCGGTGCAACCTGGTTTCCTTGATCATTGGACTGCATGCTTCATGAATCGTGAGCTTGGTTGTGTCAGTTTGCTCATCGCCAAAAATTGTAATGTCGGCCGATGATTACTTTTAACTCATCTAATGCCGAAATATAAAACTACTAATTAAAAAAACAAAATTTAAATAATACAGAACAAGAACTGACAGACGACAACTTTGACACTAATACATAGGTATTCTTCTTAGTTCAAAGCTGCGTTCACAGGTTCACGACACTACGAAGTAGACAACATCATTTATCGAATAAACTGAAGATGATTTATGAAAATGAAAAAAACTTTTTTCGACAGTTCGACAGCTGATCAACACTGATGATCATTACTTAGTGAAAACAAATGAAGTGGAAAAATATTGTATACAATACTAGAGGAAATAATTCAACAGTATTAACCACTGACATTCCCATAATGAGATGAGGAAAAAAACAAACGAACACTCAAACAATACATTCATTTCGAAACAATTCTCTAAGTTGATCACTGCGTTGAACAGGTAAATAATGAAAAGAATATCTGCCTATACTTAAGAGGTGGATTTTCTGTGTACTATTCATCACTAGATGGTTGGAAAAATCAGAAGAAACCAAGAAGACAAACAAAATCATGATGAAAGGTGTATCTACAATTGATGAAATATTTACTGAACCATGAATATGTGAGTCTATGACAATTAGAAAACATCGATTTAGCACATTTTTTAAAAAATCAACGTCTCATCACAAACTGAACTAAATATTTTTACAGCACGTATCATGTGGTTGCTGGTGGATCTGGGCGTTTGCTAATACTTTTAGTGAAAAGCGTGGTTTTGTAATTCTTTTCACAGGAGTCAAAACGCACAACTATGAGAGAGAATTATTCCAGGAAGAACTAGAGAATAGAGCAGAGATTTGTCAAGGTATTGATAAATGTGTAGGCTTTTGTGGGTTTTCATTTTTGTGTCGTATTCGTTTTGGTTCTGTCACTCACACAATGTTTGGTTATTTGAATGGTGTGCAGGCTTGTTGAATAATGATACAAGTTTTATTGGAGCAATTCCATTCGCGAGTGAATTTGGGGACGACCACAGCGTTGTATTTATAAAATATTGAATAAGGCTTCGATTTTGTTAATGTCGAATGTCAGTACTAGCAGTACTGATTGCGATTTTATTTTTACTTTACTTCTAGGGTTTTTAAATTATTTTTGAACTACCATTTTACGGAGTTAATAAAAGGGAGAATAGCTTAGAAGAAAAGATCGACCTCCATAAAGCTAGCAGAACCACCTTGTAAAATCACATTTTTTCTTCGGCCATAACGTAAGGCTTATTCAAGGCTAATTTATTGCCCTATTTCTGAATTTATTGCTCTTCGTTTTATGCAAAAAAACGTGGGTTCTGCTAGCCATACGTAAAGCTAGCGAAACCGATTCCGAGGAAATATGTTTTTGTATATATATATATATGTTTTAGCATATGGCTGATATTTTTGCTCCTCGTTTTTTCCAAATGATGGGTTTTGCTAGCTTAACCGTGAAGCTATTCCAAAGGACGAAGTTTTAGAAAGATCTGATTACGCCATAATTTAAGGCAATTCGAAGATTCTTACTTATTCTTACATCGTTGGTGACATGTTTTCAATTGAATATTCCTAGCTTGAAGGAATAGCAAAAAAATCGTTGTACGTGAATCATGATTTTTCTTATATATATATATACACCGGGTGTCCCAACGAAAACTTCCCACCCGGATTTACTGGGAAATGACAAATTATTTTCGGAAACGCTAAAACAGGCCGATTTTAATTTCTAGGGGGACACATGTTAGTAATGGATTTAGTCGAGCAACTTCATCCCTCGGACGGGGGCGGCTACCCCCTTCCGAATCATCATAGGGAACGTGGGTCGAGTGATAGATCATCTAAAAGCTCTCTTTATTCTCTATCCAAACGTGTATAATTTTTTCAAAATCGAATGAATGGTAATTGAAATTAGTGTTGTTGTCAGGTTCAATGTAATTAGTCAATATCTTACGTGTTCTTATTCAAATTCAATTTATCAACTATTTTAAGACTCAATGAGTGGACAGATAGACAATGGCAACAACCCATCCGGTCAGGGAACCCAGTC
Source organism: Gastrophysa polygoni (assembly GCA_963576655.1). NCBI lineage: Eukaryota > Metazoa > Arthropoda > Insecta > Coleoptera > Chrysomelidae > Gastrophysa > Gastrophysa polygoni. The sequence continues at coordinate 29,646,443 of OY755083.1, forward strand.
ACCCCACGAAAAACGAAAACAAAGTAGTCAAAACAAAGTAAGTAGCCAGGCTGGGACTATTAATTTCGAAGATCTTTCAACCAAGTATCAGGTTGATGTCGCTATTCGCGAATACAACAATACAAGCGGAAGATGCTCACCCCAATTGTGAGCGAAACGTCCAAAGGAACCTCCTCCATAGAGGTGAACCGATCACGGCACTGAAGCCCGGAAACCATATTTCTTAGTTTTTGTTCTGTTGACTTTTTCATAGACAAAAAATACCTGTTTTTCATGGTTCGCCTGCGTGTATGTTCTCAGAATGAATTCACAGTTCGCATGATTCTTATGGAAATATCATTTGATTCGTATTCTGTGAGTTAAGTTTCTTCCTGGAAATGGTTTACGCATTAGAAGAACGAATTGAGTTAGTGAAACTTTACTACAAAAATGATGATTGTCTAAGAGCTGCAGCTAGAATTTTCAATACAAGGCATCCAGGGATCCAGGGTGTGGTATTTTTGGCAAAAATATTATTGGACCACTTTTTATAGATGATAATTTGAATGGGCAAATGTATTTACATCTTCTTGAGAATGCCATCGATCCCATGATAACGGATATTATCGAAAACGATGGAGATTATTCGGCAGACAACCTCCATTTTCAACAAGATGGAGCACCACCTCACTATGCAGTAGCGGTTAGAAACTTTCTGGATGAACGATATACCAATCATTGGATAGGGCGACGAGGACCAATTGAGTGGCCAGCTAGATCACCGGACCTCAACCCGTTGGATTATTTTTTTAAGGGGCATCTCAAAAGCAAAGTTTTTGCCACTCCGCCAGAGTCACTAGAGGATCTACGTAGTCGAATTGTAAACGAGTGCGGCAGCATAACTCCAGAAGTATTGGAAAACGTTCGTAATAGTTTCGAAAGTAGACTTTATCATTGTATCGAGGTAGGAGGGGCTCATTTCGAGCAATTAATAAATTGAATTCCGATAAGAACAGGTACCATATTGATTATTTAAATTAAACCTATTACCACACTAATCTGAAGTACCAGTCATTCGATTTTGAAAAAATAATAAACGTTTGGATAGAGAATGAAGAGAGCTTTCAGATGATGTATCACTCGACCCAAGTTTCCTATGATGATTCGCAATGGGGTAGCCGCCCCTGTCAGGGAGATGAAGTTGCGTGACTAAATTCATCACTGACATGTGTCCCCCTAGAAATCAAAATCGACGTGTTTCAGCGTTTCCGAAAATAATTTGTCATTTCCCAGTAAATCCGTGTGGAAAGTTTTCGTTGGGATACCCTGTATATATATATATATATATATATATATATATGGTGTCCGAAAAGTGCCTTCCACATCTGCACCTCTAACATCAGAACAAATAATTTTCTGTTCAGTGAACATCAACCTGCAAATGAGCCGTTTGGGCTGTGAAGCAATAAAATAATTTAAATCATATCCAGCTTATTCAATGTTTGCTGTTGGATAGCAAAAATAATCCTTAGTGTAGCTGTCGGTGTCGGAAATTATTCCAAGTGGCGGTGCAATCTTTATATTGAAGCAAATGCTCAATATTTTGAACAATTTTGGTGGACCACAAAGATATCGAAATACGGGGACGAAGATAAAATGTTTCATTGATGAAATGCTCGGCAATGGCTGTTTGGCAACAGTGCATGTTTGATCATCCTCGCCATGGCCATTGGCGTGCTCAATGCCAGACATTGTTTAATTATTCATTAATTTCATTCGAATTATTGCAATCAATATTTGATTATTTTTCTTTCATTTCTCGAACAAAAGAACTTCGTAAGCTCGCGCGAAAAATGCCAAGAAAAGTTTATGCATACGTCACAAATGTAAAGATAATAGAAGAATACAAATTTAAACTTTATAACATGTAATATAATTTCGATAATATTACGAATAAGTACTTGTTGAAATGAATTTGCTTCATTTCTATCCCATATGATAAACTATAGTACACATGACATATTTTCTATAAATTTATGATCTATTCTTTTCTTTGTTCTCACCTACATTCAGACAAAACATTAAATCAGAGCCATCAAAGTGGGACAGAATGGTAATAATATCATGATTTCTACATATCAATGTATTCTAGCTATATCAAGTGAGAACCAGCCCACATAATTGTAGACAATTCCAAAAAATACCAATACCGATTGTTTTTATTATCCCAAGAAACATAATTGTTTTTTTATTTGGATGTGTAAGCATATATAAAATATAAATATATACATCACACTAACAACAAATACAAACTGAATATTCCAAGAGTGGTGAAACTTGCCAATGTAACAAGCAAAGATAACCAAAACAATGTAACATAAAAAAATCATGTGCAGGTTCGTGGCAGATATTTTTCAGATGGATTTCGAATCTCCTTGTTTCTGGTATACGTTTTAATTCCTCAGGTTATGAGTTATAGTTACTTAGGTATCAAGTTGTCATACCACAACATACCACAACTGTTTGACCTTAGGATCTACCTTATTTAAAAGAATGTTTGCGAAATTGAAAAGTTGTGTTTCAATATCGTTTCAACAAACATGACGTTGGCGAATCTCTAAAAAATATAAAATCTGAGTTAATTTTACAAATATACTTGATTTCGAACAGAATTATGTGGAATTGATTTGATATTGATTAATTTATGAAAGTGTCTAGGGTGAATAAGAAAAAAATCGATAAATCATTATTGTCCTCCATAAAAGAAATCCTGGAATGTCATGTTTCAGTATTCCATGTTTGAGTATACCATGCTTGGACCCCAATTCAGATGGTCATTCCTACCGCATTTGAAAATCTCCATAATTATTCAGTTTTCCAGTTGCTTGAAATAGAAAACAAAATTTGTTTTAGAAAACAAAATTTTTAAACAAACCAAGATTTCTCCCGTTCATTTCGACCGATTTCAGCAAACTAAGGCTCATATGAAAGAACATAATTTGCCCTACAAAACGCTTATTTGGTTTTGAATTGTTGACTTTTGCTGTCGCCGCTAGATGGCGGTAACTGAAATTTTTGAGCTTTTTAAAAATGTAATGGTATATTATATTATTATAATACAGTGCAGACTCGATAATTCGAACTAATAAAAACCAAGGCGATTCGGATTACCAAAAAATTCGGATTACCGAAGCAGTTTCTTTAAAAAATTTTATTACGAAATGCAAAAAAAAACATTAATACGAAAAAGTAACACTAAAATATGCATAAAAGTAAGAATATAATATACTAGTTTCTAAAGTAATTTGTAATTTTTGTTTGCTCAACACATCTTTGATTATTTATAAAGGCCATTTCTTTCAATCTTTGAAGTACATTTCAAACACATATTGAAACTTTTAGCTGCTTCAGCGTTCTCAACAGTTTTGTTTGGATTATCTAATTCCTCATGGTCGCTAACTTCAGGTTCATCTTCATCTGTTTCTTCTAACGGTAACAAATCTTCATCATTTTCCACCCAATTACATATTTCCACGTTTGTAAGATTTGGCTCTGCCAAAACATTAAGCATTTCACCAACCTCTAAAAATTAGAGTTAGATAAGAAAAATTTGCGTAAAAACATTGAAAAAAAAATACCTTCCATATCTCCATCTAAAGAAAGCATATTGCGGCGTAATTCACTTATAGGAATTAGATCCTCGGCATCATATTCAATGTCTCCATTGTTGTCTGACATAATTCTGTTCCAGCACTTCTGCAAGACTTGTGAAGAGACCTTTTCCCAAGCGTTGCATAGCAGACAGACTGCATCCCTTAGGTTGAGCCTTTTTAAGAACGTAACAACGCTGTCTTCGTCACTTGACAAAATGTGCGCTAAAAAGCTTTTTCGGTAAAATAATTTGGTTAGTCGGATAGCATTTTGATCCATAGGCTGCAAGAGTGCTGTACGATTTGGTGGGAGGAATAATACTGTAAATCTTCCATCTTCACTAGTTAGCTCTTCTATAGTTCCATGACTTGAGGCATTATCTATGATTAATAGCGCCTTCTCAGGCAAATCATTATTTCTTAAATGCCTCCGAATCTGCGGTATAAATGATTGATGAAACCAATCTATAAAAATATTTGTAGTCATCCATGCATTAGCAGATGATTTGTATTCAACAGGAATGTCTGCGTTTTTAAATACTCGTGGGTTTTTTGCCTTTCCTATATCGAGCATCTTAAGTTTATGTGACCCATCAGCATTGCAACAAGCTAAAAATGTTAAACGTTCTTTGCTTATTTTTCGACCTGGTGCGTCCTTCTCTTGTGAGCAAACGAGCGTTTTTTGAAAGGGTTGACAACACTTTGATCATTGGATAGTTTTTCGCCGCACACTTTTAAAGCACGAAGACTATGCCTTTTTCGAGAGTTACAAATCCAGCCTCTGCTAGCTCTAAAATTATCATTTCCATATGATTCGGCATAAAACTGTCTTGCTTTTGCAGATAAAATTTCATAGGAAATTGGGACATGCCTCGATCTTTGTCTACAAAACCATGCATACAAACGTTTTTCCATTGCAGGATACTCAGCTTTTCGGAAAGTTCCAGGTCCAGAATCACATTGGCCAATGAATCTAAAAAAAATTGCACAATTGTACAATAAAAAATCATTGAAATTGTTTTTAAAATATCCTACCTGTCGATTTTAGGTTTTTTCTTTTTTATGTCACAGATTGTAGATCTTCCAACTCCATACTCAGCGGCCAACACTTTCCCACTTTCTCCCCTGTTGAGTCTCTCAATAATTTCACTTTTATGCTGTATGGACAGTGTCTTGTGTTTTTTTTTGGTGGGGCATTTTTTTATTTGAACAAATATTATCACCAAGCGAAGTAATGTGAATCTCAGATACTAACAAAAGAACAATTAGGGGAATCCCTGAACATTTCACTCACAATTTCTATAGGAAACAAATAGGCTCAAAGGTATATGTTTGGATTATCGAGTCTGCACTGTATATAATATATAATATAATATTATTATAATATATATTATAATATTGAAAGAGGATGAATTTCTCTATAATTTAATGAAAATAATTTATCATCTACCTTTCTTTGAACCGTTGATATTGACCAAAATATAATTTCATTACATTAAAAAATGGCACGCCACTGTTTTTTATCAAAATAAAAATCAGTTTTAGAATCTCTCATTAGTTGCTAACAAAAAGAACTTCTTGACTTTTTTTCCTTAAACCTGTGGTCGCCAACCTGTCGATCGCGAGCTACTGGTAGCTCGCGGAGGCAATTCTGGTAGCTCTCACAAAGATTTTGATTTAAAAAATACAAATCGCAAAAATCAGAGAAGCTTCCGAAAATTCCACAAAAAAATTTAATTGTCATAATATTGAACATAAACAGCGGCAACGTTGCGGTGAGCGATCTGCCGCTGACGCCAGCAAGCTAGAATCGGCTAAAACCGACCAGCCGGACCAGCGCGTTAGTGTTCGAGAACGATCAGGATTGCTTTGAACGGGATAAATACGTACGGCGCGGCGACATTCCACATTCCGCTTAGTTCAAAACTGAACGCGTAACCAACGTCCACCGGTTGGGTTAATAGAGAACAACAAAAAATAATATTATGGCAAGCAGTTGTAAGAAGGTGAAGACATACCACTTTCATTCGTAATGGGAAGAACAATACTTTTTTTACAGAAGTTGAAGATAAAATGTGAGTTTGTTATGTAATACTCCGTTGCTAAAGAAGGAAATATTGAGAGACATCATAAAACTGTACATTCTAATTTTGAAAAATTATTCCCACTTCATTCTGCCGCCAGAAAGGAGAAACTGTTAAAAAAGCAGTTAATTGGACAACAATCGATATTTTTAAGAACAGTCGACAAAAATAAGGCTGAAACTGAAGCATCGTACCATGTGTCCCAGATAATTGCACACAAAAAGAAACCTTCTGAAGACGGGGTAATGATAAAACAGGCGTTTTTAGAAGCTGCTGATTCGTTATTTGCCAACTTTAGAAATAAAGACGAGATAGTTTCAGCTATAAAATCTATGCAACTTTCTGCTGATACAGTGATGAGACGTGTAGAAGTAATGAGCAATGAATCAACAGATGTCGTTGACACTGCCCAGATGGCCGTGTTCGTCAGGATGGTTTCTAGTGATTTTACGATTAAAGAAGATCTTTTGAAGTTTATTCCACTGAAAGGACACACTACTGGACAGGAGTTGTTTTCTCATTTAAAAAATATTGTTTCTTCCGAGAAAATTCCAATATCGTAAATGGTAGGCTTGACAACCGATGGCGCTCCAGCTATGGTGGGTTGTGATAAGGGTCTGGTGGCGTTATGTCGTAAAGATGAAACATTTCCGCAATTTCTTGGTTACCACTGCATTATCCATCTGCAAGCATTATGAGGAAATTTCCTGAAACTAAACAACGTTATGAAATTGGTGGTAAAAATTGTGAACAAGATTAGAGCTCAAGCGTTACAAAGAAGATTATTCAAAACCTTGGCCGATGAAGTTGACTGTCAATACGGGGACCTACTCCTTCACTCTGAAGTCCGATGGTTAAGTAGAGGACGGGTGCTGAAACGTTTTAATGATATCCTATCTGGCATAGTTCAATTTTTCAAACAACGCCATGAACCGACTCCGGAACTAGAAAATTCAATCTGGCTTAGAGATATTGGTTTCCTCGTGGACATTACAGAGAAATTAAACGAACCCAATTTGCAGCTTCAGGAGAGAGACAAAGGACTAGCGGAAATGATTTTTTAGCAACTAATAAGAGATTACAAAACTTTCATTTCGATAAAAAATAGTGGCGTGCCATTCAATGTAATAAAATTATATTTTGGTCAATATCAACGGTTCAAGAAAAGGTAGATGATAAATTATCTTCATAAAATCATAGAGAAATTCATCCTCTTTCAAAACATATAAAAATCAATATACCTAATCCTTTTTTTTATTTTGAAAAAAACTCATAAATTTGCTAACTTTTCAGTTGACGCCATCTAGCGGCGACAGCAAAATTAAAAAAATTCAAAACCGAATGAGCGTTTTGTAGGGCAAATTATGCTCTTTAATATGAGCCTAGGTTTGCTAAAATCGGTCGAAATAAACGGGAGAAATCTTTGCTTGTTTGAGAACTTTCCCCACCGCTTTATTTTGATTGAGAGAACAAAACGTTTTGGACAGAAAATGTAGGGAAATGATCAGTGAATATGAAAATGATATCAACGATATACTTTCATTAGCAAAAAAAAAAAACATTTTCTACTTGGTGTTGGTTGTTACGCCCTCTAGCGGACGTTTGGCAAACTCGAAAATAATTTCCAGCAATTTTATTATGATTTTTTTTCTCAAATCTATACGACCAATATCTCATGAGATATGGCCGCTCGCTACTCCTCACTGATAACCCCGTACATTTTTTTTTAATGAAATACTTCCGGTTCAACCGGGAATGCCATCAACTTCTTTGATCTCAGTACTCAGATCTCAGTATGTATGAATTCAAAATAACAAGCTCTTTCGAAATCTGTGAAAATATATAGGGTGTCCCATTTAAATTGAAGAAGTTGATGGCATTTCTGATTGAACCGGAAGTATATTATCAATAAAAAAAGGAAATCAGATGCATTTTGTTCCACTTCACTTACCTACAAATTTTCATAAATATCGTTCTTTTCGTTTAAAAGATATTTACTTGGTTCCATCTTTATCCCAACCCTGTGTATATACAACCCTGTATGTATATATTGTATGTGTTGAATAAGGTGAGAGTACTCATTACATTGTCAAATTTTATAACGTATTCAAAAAATCCTACAGTCTGGCAAATTAATTAGAGGAAATGAGATGGAAAAGAATGATTGAATAATGACTGATCGGACTGAAACGTAAATAATGCAGTCTCCCGTTTTCTAATGTCTTTGGTGCACCATCATTTATTTGTTGATAAAACTAAGTCACACTGAGTAACATGGTAAGTTATTCATGTTATTGATGTATTAAGTTTTTGTTAACTGATACCAACAAAATTCATAATTATTTAACCAAAAAATTGATACAATTTACCATTCCTTTATGTCTACCTGAGCTATGAACTTTCTCTCCACTTTCTGAATAGTCCACATTGGTGGAAACCACTATATTTTTTACAACTGAACAAGAATGAACATGGTTTATGTCATGTCAATTCCATTTATTTGGGAGGACCTTCTGGGGACATTTGATGGCACTTTGTTGAAAAAGTGTGAAAATATATATTCATTGTGCAAAAAAACAGTTCGCTCATGAACTTGGGTATTTTCGGTGTGAATAACAGTTTTAATGTTGATTTATTGATTTAGTTTCTCATGGTAGTCGTTAGTTAGAAGTTTTCTGGTTAGAAATAACTAAGAATTCTGAACTTTCGGACACAGGGTAATTCAACATGTTCTTTCATTTCAAAATATTTTTTGAGGCCATACCACTTCCGATTATACCAGATATCGCCATCAACACTTTTAAGGAAAACCCGGTATATAATTCCAATTTTGAATTCCTGAAAAAATTTCATTCTGAGTTCCATCAAGTTTTACACGAACCAAAGTATATTTATTGAACTGTGCCTATACCTATTATCAAATGTTTCTGAGATATCTTGATACTTCTGAAAATTTAGCCGTATTTTCAATACTGCGCCGTTCATTCATTTTCAAATGGTAGTAAGCGCTTCTGAGGTAGACGGAAACACAGGAATGATACTTTTGAAATCCACATTATCAATTGATTTATCGCATACAGGTTATTCAAAATTCGAAGATCAATAACATCTTCATTTTCATGGTTTAAGAAGTTGTTTTTTTTCGAATTTGATACTCTGTCTTCATTGGATGGTTCGAGTGCAAAATTTATTTCTGCATCGATCCGCCATAACTTTCTCTAAACCTATTCCCAACGGTTTTCTTATTGATCTATATTTTCGAATTTGATGTGATGTGAATTCGATCCTGCATCGATTCGCTATAACTTTCCTTATACCTATTTCCAACGCTCTTCTTGGTAATCCATATTTTCTATTTTGATGTCATATTTGGCAGAAACATCGTTTGTCTCCCGAAAAGCATTAAGATAGGTATAGGGAATGTTATAACGAATCGATGCAGAACAAATTCAGCATCCGACCAAGAACCAAATCAAACTAGAAAATATGAATTAACAAGAAAGCCGTTGGGAATATGTGAGTTATAACGAATCGATACAGAATCAAATACGACTTATCGACCTGGACCTTGATCTGTATCCGACCATTCAATAAATACAGGTTGTCAAGCGAACGAACGAACTTTTTCAACCATGAAAATGATGTATTGTTCATGAAATTTTGGATACCCTGTATGCGATAAATCAATTGGTGACGTGAATTTCGAAAGTGTCATTCCTGTGCTTCCGTCCCCTGGAACGAAGAAACGGCAATGCCAGTCGAGAATGGGTGAAAGGCTCAGTGTTGAAAATAAGCCACATCTTTGAAAATTTTCAAAAATATCAAGATATTCAAGAAACAAATGGAAATAGGTATAGGGAAACCTGATCGAACTCATCATGAAATTTCCTCAGGCATCCAAAAAAGGAATAATATACAGGTTGTTTCATTTGAAATAAGAAAGTTATCATCCAGTATAATCGGAAGTGGTATGACTTTGAAAGTATTTCAAAATGAAAGAGAATGTTGAATTACCCTGCATGTATACTGAAGAGACGAATTCGAATATCTATTGAATTACTAACACCTTATTGATTCATTCATTGATTCTGATTGATGATTTTATTGGAATGGTGTTTCTTGTTCATTAATTTTGACATTGAATACATTCACGGTCATTAGATTCTTTTCAAGTTTAAGTGTTTCGCCCATGATGGTTACGAATTAAATTAATTCAAGAAGGTTCCTATTCCTGTCGAATTCCTATCGATTGGTGAAAAATATTTACAAAATAATGTGTAACTATATCGAAGACTACTTTGTTGGCTGTCTAATGAGATCAAGATATTGGGAATAATCAAACAGGAAATACATAAATCAGAATAATGAGGTTTTATTCTCAAAATAAAATTGAGTTGAATTTTTTCAGCTCAATCAGCAATTTCACAGATTCGAAATATGATGTTGCTTTCTAGACAAGACATGTCTGACTTTTCGAGGTCAATCAATGTGTTTCAATAGATATTAATTATTGCCGATAATAATTTGAACAATTCACATCTTAAACGGATTTTTAGTTGATATTTCATGTTAGAAAAATAATTTGTCTTTACAAGGCAGCCTGAATCTACACATAAGTTTCTGACCGGGAGGATTTATTATAAAATCATGAATCATGAAACGAGATAAACAAAGAAGATATGAAAGCCCATCGTTGAAAAATATCCTCACCAGAGGTATCCGACATTCAGTTATGAAATTCTCATTGTGCAGCTTTTTTTTATATAGATCTGTATTTTTTTTCATCAGGAAGACCTCGCTCAAATTTTCTGCGAACATTGTTATTAACATTATTATCTTATTCTGGGTGTAACATGTGATGTTGCATGTTCAACGCCATCTAACAGCAAAAGATCTAGGTAGGTTTCTAGGAAATTGCCAAAAACCTATGGTTTTTGATGCCATCTACCACTCGTTCCAGCCCCCACGCTGTACTTGTATGCAACGTAGAGAAGTAAAACAGAGGAGGTACTAGGTAGCTACTGATCTGCTGGATAGATGGCTGTACAGTGTACATGAATTAGAAGTGTGGAAGGCCACATCCCATCCAAATGAAAGATATCGGTTGAAGCTGTTTGCAATCGTGTTGAATTGAACTGTTTCGGCCCACAAGAGGCCTCATCAGTCGCCCTTGGTACGCTGATAAATTGGAAACACTTGCTGACTAGTTTTAAAAACTAAAAGTGGAAGTCTTGTTATTTCACTGAGTACCTGTAATTTATTTTGAATCATCTGAACTGATTTTGATTGTTCTAAAACAGCATTCAATCTTCAGAGCTGTAGCTAGTACGAAGTTTTGAAGTTGATTGCACTGTATGTTGTTAAATGCATATACATGAATGTATTCAATGTCGATTTTTTCATGTGGTTATCTGGTGCAAACGAAATGGGGTATTGTTGGTTGCAGTGGGTTTGGTGAATGGGCACAGATCTGACGAACTACGGGCAACGGTTGCCCGCAGGCTGGCAGTGGCTGATCATCAATCTTCTCAGGTAGCTCTTGGAGAAGGAGAGGAGAGCCCTCTACAGACTTCTAAAAGATCCAGTATGTTTAACGACGCTACTTTACGATTTTGACCACCAAAAAGTATGAATGATTTTGGTTTAGAAAAATAATAATAATAACAATGATATTTCATTTTGATTTTATCAATAGATATACAGGGGGTATCTGAATAACACCCAATAAATGTAAGGGGTGATTCTGTGATGAAACCGTTAGAGATGGGTATAGGGAAGAATTAGACGAAAAGATTCAGGAAGTAATCGATGAATGCTATAATATACAGTGTGTCTCATTTGAAATAACAAAGATTGTGCTATTTTTGGTATAAGAACCTAAATTTTCAGAATAATCCAATGTCCTGTAAGGTACATTGGATATAAGTACGTCTAAGGTACTATCGACCTTGAGACACCCTGTTTATTCTGTCCATTATGAGCATGCACATAATGAGCATTCTAGAAAAAGATGTAACTCACTGGTTTCATCTCATAACAATCTGAAGGTACTCTTGCTGGACATTCATCTTGGGGGCAATGTAGAGTTGATATTTTAAATTGAAATTATTACATGATTTCATATTTTTTGGTGGTCAAATCTAATAATAAGGATACTTCTCTTATTTATGCATGAAGAATAGGTATTGGGGAGCTTTTACTCACGAATAATCCAAATATGCAGTTGAATATGTATTGAACAATAAGAAATTCTGTTGATCGTTAGTTATGCTTCCTACATATATTTTTAAATTTGTGAAATGCGAATGTGCTTGTCAAAGTGATCATTTATTTACTTATATAATACCTAATTTCGCTGTATATTGGTGATGGGGTTGATAAGAGTGGTGCTTAATGATAATGGTGGTGGAAGTGAGCCATTCTACACTTAGAGATGATAAATAATGAAATAATGAATAGTTTTTGAATTCACAGCAAAGTATAATATCTATCATTATATATATATATATATATTAATAATAATTATATATCATTTTATTCGTATTCTAAATTAGTTAATTGTAATTTAATAATAATTTGATAATTTAATAATTTAATAATTTAATTTCGAAATTCATCATTTCTAATGCACTACCTCCTCGATTAACCTACAGATAGTATTCATCATTTCAGTACTTATCAGAACTCATTATTCTTGTTTCGAAAAAATGCTGGCAATGGTTTGTGAGGTACTATATAATATATGACTGGTAACATGTAATATTCAATCATTCTGGAATAAATAAGCTAGCGGAGAGGTGATTTTTTTTTTAATTCCCTAGACACGTCAACGTTTCTATATATTTACCTAGATTCTGCAAGCAATATGAGGAATATAGGCTTTCAGGTGTAGCTGTAACTACCCTCAACATTTTTTCTTCAAATGCAACCCTATGGCTTCTGACCCCCCATTGGAAAGCTGGTGAAAAGTGGCCTACTGATCAAATTATATTGTTCCATACGTTTTTCGTGTTTTCATACGTCGAAAAAGCATGTTGAGGGTAGTTTCAGCAATTCCTGAAGGCTTATATAACTCATATTGCTTTCAAAACGTAGGTAAATATATGAAAAAGTTGACGTATCTGAGAGGAATTAAAAAAAAATTCTTCTCCCTGCTAGCGAATTTATTCCAGTTAAGATCTCCACCCAGTGTGTAGTAACTATGGAATAATTGAATATTACATAACACCAGTCATATATTATACAAACATTTGCCAGCATTTTTTCGAAACATGAACTATATATAAATGAACTATATGTACTGATAGAAATACATCTGACATATTTCGGATTGAAAATTATTCTTCTGGAAATTAAACTGTTAGTTTTTCAGCTTAATTTCATAATTGAACCGATGTTTTTTGAAATTCAAATGACTATTTGGAAATACAACTAACTCTTTTTGAACTACAGTCGAAAAAGGTGTAGACAGTTGGTTTGTAGGAATAAAGGATGGCACGGTTTATGTGCAAAATCAGTTTCATCGTCCGATTTTACTACTCCACGTAAGGCACCAATTCTCATAGAAAAATATATAGTATACTATTTATTTTCACCTAATGTCCTCACTGTATACTCTAAGCCAAGTTGAAATTTGCAGTGGATAGACATTATTAAATAGGTCTGAATTACTATGCAAAGAGATGAATTATTTGTATTTGCGTCTAAGGGGTGGTTTTAAGCCTTCTGAGTCTCGAAATATTAAAAAAAAAACATTCAGAGAAGTTAAGCCATGTTGAGATTCGGTATAGGCATCATGGATTAGGTTTGAGATACTGTGCCAAGAAATGGATTATTTGCAGGGGTAGTTTCCACCCTTATAAGTTTTGAAAAATTCAAAAACTTAGAGAAGTTCACACATGTTGAGATTCGTTATGGGCTTTATTAAATAGGTTTGAAATACTGTGCCAATGAATAAATTATTTGTGGCCATCTGAGATATGGTTTTCACTCTTCTAAATTTTGAAATATGTATAAACACCATGCATCTCTCTTTGAATCTTGACAAAATCTAAAACACCAATCAGAAAACTGTCCAGAGATGAATTATTCGTAGGCCGTCTAAGAGGTAGTTTTTACCCACCTAAGTTCTGAAAAATTCAACACCTCTTAGACGGCCTGCAAATAATTCATCTCTGGACACAGTATTTCAGACCTAGTTAATGATGCACATACCGAATCTCAACTTGGCTAAAGTTTTCTGAATGGGGTTTTAAATTTTGTCAAGATTCAGAAGGGTGATAACTACCCCTTGGACGGCTTGCAAATTGATCATCTCTTGGCACAGTATTTCAGACCTATACAATGATGCCTATACCAAATCTCAACTTGGCTAAATTTTTCTTAAAGGTGTTTTCGAATTTTTCAAACATCAGAAGGTTGAAAACTACCTTCTAGGCGGCCTGCAAATAATTCATATCTTATCACAATATTCAAGATCGTATCAATAATATCTGTACCAAATCTCAAGTTGGCTCAACTTTTCTGAATGGTGTTTTTGAATTTTTCAAAACGTAGGAGGGTGAAAATTACCCTTTAGACGGCCTGCAGATAATTCAACTGTTGGCACAGTATTCAACTTGGCTGAACTTTTCTGAACTGTGTTTCTGATTTTTTCATGACCTAGAAGGGTAAAAACTACCCCCCAGATAGCCCATAAATGATTCATGTCTTGGCACAATTGAATTTTTTTGAGGTATTGAGTAGATTACGATGGTGCTGCGATTGGGCGCTGCTATTATTATGTAAGTAATTAGTGATGATACCTATTGGTTGCCTATGCTAGAGTGATGTTTTTTTTTTATAATTATCAGATAGAGAAGAAGTAATATAGTCAACTTTTGCCAAAATTCTCTTAATGGGGATGTCTTTGGTAATAACTGGTTGAATACTGAATTTTATTGAAAGATCTGGCGAAATCTTTAATCTCACTTCAAAGATCATCATGAATACTAGCTTTGGTAGAGATTTGATAGATTCGACTTCTATTCGATTTTGAAGATGATTTTGAAAATGATTTCAAAAACGTAATGAAATACAGGGTGTTCCAATTGATATAAGGAAGATTGTGTTCACTTCCGGCTCAACCGGAAGTGCTATGTCCCTGGCGATATTTCATAACGATTGTTCATGTTGACTTATATGACGCACCAAATTTCCAAAATATTATCTGAATGGGAACGTCGAAAACTTCTAACCAACGAGTTGTGTGATAAACCCTATAAATAAATGAATAAATGATATTCTATTGCATTGAGACATGATATTGGAAAAGTCAGTAAGGAAAATAAGTGTACATAAAATATGTGATAATATAAATAAATATATGAAGAAATATAACAGTATTGAAAGCTACATTTCATGAATTCATTCAAATTATGGAATGAGTATTGCAACAGGAGATGTTTGAGATATTTCTTAGATATATTGAGATTTTGGATTTCTCTTATAGAGAAAAGTTCCAAGGAATTTTGTTGTCTCCGAAGACATATTGATATTTTCAGTATGTATTTCAAAAGACGTGTTGCGATCATTTGTAATGTTGAATTTCATTAGAACCGTTTTCCCATGATTTAGAATCAGATGATTGTTCAGACACCATTCAGCAATTTTTTTATGTAGTGAATTTAAATTATCAGCCAGTTCTTCAGGTGAATTGCCACAAGTTGCAAAGGAAACATCGTCCGCATATATGACCTTACACTTCGTTTTCATAAATTCTGGTAGGTCATTAATAAACAATATGAGTATGAGTGGACCCAGTACAGAACCCTGTGGAACACCCAGGTTAACAATTGCCTCATTTGACTGAGTTTGATTTATTTTGACTGCTATTTTCCTATATCTCAAATATGACATCAGCCAAGTCAACACGTTCCAACGAAATCCCAAGGCATATAATTTTCCTTCGACAAAATCTAAAAATTCATAGACAGCCCCTTCAGGGTAGAAACCATTTTGATATTTTGTTACAATATTATGTTTGTCTAGATAGTTGATCATTCTATTATAGGTACATTTTTCAACAACTTGACCGATCACATTAGAGACAGTTATCTGTCTGTAGTTATCCATACACAAAGGATCATATTTTTTATATATAGGAGTAACCAGACCAGTTTTCAGTTCTTCCGGAAATTGACCACTTTTAATTGAGATATTTATTAGTCCAGCAATTGCAATATCAATAGCAATTTGCTAGGCTATATATTTAATGATTTTTGTCGATATACAGTCAGTACCACTCAAATTAGTATTTTTTAAACTACATAATTTTCAAAATAAGTTACGTTTAATAATCTTCAGAGGTGCTGAAATGATTAAAAAAACTCTTTGCAACATCAAAGTCCGCATCAACAAAAGTGACCCATTGATCATCAATTTTAATTCTCTCATGTTATTATTATTTTTTCCGTTTTTTTTAAGTAATTTCCAAACATATTTCTGTTCTTCTTTGGGATCTATTTCATTTTCAATCATTGGTTGATTTAATGACTTTTTGTCAGATTTTTGTTTGTTTTTATAAGTTTTAACTCGAGTTTAACGACCTTCTCATACGGTAGTCGACCGTCGAATATATAGAATATATAAAAGTAATCACACCTAAGCTACCTTTCAGAATATCCCCAATATCAAACTAGCGAACAAAACAGTTCTCCCCCTTAAATCCATTCACACAAAAACAAAAGACAAAACTCCAATGACATCTCTCACGAATGTTATCTACAGTATCCCTCGAGGAGATTGACAAACAATATGTAGTTGATGAGCTGTTTGCCATGGGAATTTTCAAAAAAACACATATCATACAATATAATAAAAAATCTTCTTATGGGCATTTATAAAATTTCAATAATATCTCTCAATATGTTCAAACTGTCACCAGATTCGAATTTCTGTGTGTCATGTCATCATTTTTCCTTGAACATTTTTAACTCAACATCATTGTAGTACATCCTCGACTAATATCTTCCCTGAAGATGGAAAAAACATTTACGAAAACATGGAATAACTTGTAAGAGTACGCCTCATTACTTGCTGCTTCCCCTAATATTTACTAGTTTTATATAGCACATATATATATATATATATTTTTTATTATTATTTATATTATATTTATACAGGGTCGCTGATATGTATGGAAACGGTCGATTATCTCTTGAAGTAAGATAGCTAATGAAAAATGTTGAGATACAAAAGTTTCAGGGTCACCAGATTCCAATTTCTGTGTGTCATGTCATCATTTTTCCTTGAACATTTTTGACTCAACATCATTGTAGTACATCCTCGACTAATATCTTTCCTGAAGATGGAAAAAAAGTTTCCGAAAACATGGAATAACTTGAAAGAGTACGCCTCATTACTTGCTGCTTCTTCTAATATTTACTATTTTTATATTATTTTATTTATTTTATTATTATTTATATTATATTTATACAGGGTCGCTGATATGTATGGAAACGGTCGATTATCTCTTAAAGTAAGATAGCTAACGAAAAATGTTGAGATACAAAAGTTTCAGGGTTTTCCAAAATCTATCACACTAAAAGGAAATTAAGTATACATTATCAATCAAAATGTTGATTTTCTTCTAACGGAACACCCTGTATATTTTTCCATATTTCGATTCTGCTCAGAATTCTGAACAAAAATGATATCAGCACATCATTTCCTAAATTCAACCGTTCTCGAGATATCGCAGTTTGAAAATAACTTTCTAATAAATTATCCAAAAATGTTTTAGTCCATCAAGGTCATAGTCCATCAAGTTACCTTTGAAAGTTTCCAGCTCCATAACAACGCCGCGTCGTTCTTTCGTCTTACAGTGATGATCTTGACAACACATGTCAAAAATACATTTAGTGTAAATACTTTTGAGCGTATTGGAATTTTAATGATCAAAGGATACGGCGATAAAAGACAAAGTTGTTACCAAGTAGTGGATATTTTTAATGACTTGCATCCCAATTGGGAACCCATTTCTAAATCAACCGTTTCGAAAACATTGCAGCGTTTTCATGACACTGGCGGTGTCAAAGATCGACCAAAAAGTGAAAGACCAGTAAGCTTTTCAAATGAGGAAAATTCTTCGAATGTCATGTTAGATGTGGTGGAAAACACAAGAAATTTGGCACATCCGAGGGCTTTGAATCAGAACATGAGTCGATATTCCATTCGAAAAATTCGCAAACTGCAAAAATTCCATCTATATAAAATTCATTCGGTACAAGAATTGAGTGAAGACGATTTTGATCGTAGAATCGAGTTCTGTGAAGTTATTGTGGATGAATTAAATGAAAATGTCAACTTTGTCAACCACATATTGTTTTCAGACGAATCTGAATTTTGTTTAAACGGGCACGTAAATAGACACAACTGTAGGTATTGGTCATCAAAATCCACATTGGATGGAGGAAGTTCACACTCAACGGCCACAAAAAGTAAATATCTGGTGTGGCATTATTGGTGGACACGTCGTTGGACCCTATTTTATGAACGGAAATTTGACGTCTGAACGATATTTATCACTTTCACAACAGAATATTATTCCAGAGCTTAGACGATTATTCCCGAATAATAACAATCCCAATTTGCCGGAAGAACAAATATGGTTTCAACAAGATAGGGCTCCTCCACATTTTTGACGTATGGTACGGGTATATGTAGATGAAACATTTTCTCATAAATGGATTGGACGCAGGGGAGCAACTGAATGGCCAGCTAGGTCTTCCGATATGACCACACTTGACTATTTTCTATGGGGTCACATAAAAAATGTAGTCTATAAAAATAGGCCGACAAATATCGAAGAGTTGCGAGAAAGAATAAGTCATGAAATTTCTACCATTCCTCCTCACATGATTTTAGCTTCACTACAAAATTTTGTTCAGCGAGTTCATTACTTTCTGGCGGTAAATGGTAAACACTTTGAGCACCTCATTAGAATTCCAAAGAAAAGTTTGTTTTTTATCCAAACTTGTTTTCTCTCTTTTTCTCCTAGCATAACTATTGTTTTCCTAAAATTTCACACATCCTGGACATTCATCAAAAAATACATTTTATCGTTTCATGCATTTTTATCAACCCTGAACAAATATACTTCTTTACTTCTTTTATTTTCTGTAAAAAAATTGTAATGATATCCACATACTCCACCTTGTGTGACTTTCATGATAAATATCCATTATTTCGTGCTTTTTCTTTAATAAATTTGTAGTGAGTAGTGAAAAGTTATTTTCAAAATTCGATATCTCGAGAAGGGTTGAACTTACGAAATGATGTGTGTCCCGTTAGAGAAAAATCAACTTTGTTTCGTGCTGACTTTTTGACTGATCCTGTATACTTGATTTTTGTTCAATGTGATAGATTTTGGAATACCCTAAAACTTTTGTATCTTAACATTTTTTGTTAGCTGTCTTACTTTAATAGAAAATCGACCGTTTCCATACATATCAGCGACCCTGTAAATAGCGGGTAGTCGTTGTTGACTAGTTAGAGATGAAACTAGGGAATATTGGAAAATGCAGCAAAGTGGAAAGCGTACCCTTTTCAAGTTATTCCAAGATTTCGGAATCATTCATTCCATCATCAGGAAAGACTACAAAATCACAAAATAATATGTGGTGAAGTTTTACTCAGTAAAAAAATTATATGGAAAAAACTTATAACTTCAGTTGAGAATGTTCACATCCATGTCGAATAAGTATAAAATTATTGTGAAATACGTCATGAACTAACAGAAATTAAGGAAATCATGTGAAATGAAAAATATCGGAAAATCATATTCTGAAGGAATATGTTTTTTCTGTTAGTCTCTACATCTCTTTAGGAGATTGGGAGATTAGGTACCTGATATCCTAAAGAGATGTACAGACGGAAAAAACATTTTCCTTCAGAACATTTTACATTTCACATAATTTCTTTGATTCCTGTTATGTCATGAAGTTTTTTTACAATGATTTTATACTTATTGGACATGGATGTGAATATTCTCCACTGAGGTATGAGTTTTTTCCATATAATTTTTGTCCTGAGTGAAACTTCACCATATATTTTTTGTAATTTTGTAGTCTTCCTCGATGATGGAAACTTGGAATAACTTGAAAGAGTACGCTTTTCACTTTGCTGCATTCTCCAATATTCCCTAGTTTTATCTCTAACTAGTCAGCAACGACTTCCTGCCTCGTATGTATGTATATATATATGTATATATATATGCATAGCAGACTGACTGCCTTGGTTGTCAATTTACTACTTTGCTTCCAAGATAAAAAAAATATAGTTCTTCCCAAAACAAACTATAACTACGTTTTTGAAACCAAACGGACTCGACCACAACAATGATTAATTTCTTACATCGAATATCACGTTCTATTTGTCTCCAGGTATGACGTCGGAAATGGGACATGAGTTAGAAACACATTCGATCAACAAATCATCCAACGACTACGACACACCATCTTCATTCATTGAAAAATTAGGTGCCAACACCGATACTTACCTACAACAGGGTTTCGAGAAATGGGGAACCTTTTGTGCTGAAAGGCCTTGGCTGATTTTATTCTTGGGTGCTTGTTTAGTAATGGGACTCGGACATGGAATCAAATATCTGCAGGTGAATATCATACATTTGCTGCATCGCAAATGTACAGAAGGGGCTACCACTCTGTATTACTGGGTCACATGACCTTGACCTATGACCTCGAGAACTCCTATTCAACCCCTTTATCGACCTTTCTGAGCACGGATCTGAAGTCAGTTTTCGATATTTCTCATCGTGTTCAGTGATCAATTGTTACTCTCCATATCTAACTCGTGACTGTACTCTAGTTCGGAAAAACGCCGAGACACGTCGACTTTCGATTTATACAATGTGAATTTTTGTATCGATAGTTCAAAACTAAATAGTAGAAATCAAAAGTCGACGTGTTACGATGTTCACTTTATGCAGGCTTTCCCAATAAGCATTCATTCATTATGAGATTGTGAATTTCGCTCACAATGACAGATTCGAATCGAACATCTTGAAAACAGTTCGAACAACACTGTGTTTGTCAATTTGACTTTTTTCAGAATTTCATATATCTTGTTCATATTTCAGCATTGTGTGATACTTTTGCTTGCAAGTAGATACATCAAAATTCAATGTAATTTTCCGAGTAAATTTCATTTTCAGCGTATCCAAATCAAAAATAATGAATTGATTCGAATAGACTGATGAAATAGATAGACGATTATTTATAATCAAGATAAGGATACCACCTTTGACATTGAATTTCGCAGTCCAAATATCAGACGAAGGTGTGTTTTTCAATTTCGAAAATTAGTGCCTACTCATCAACTGATTAGTGTCCTAACTCCTATGACATCTAACATATGGCATTTGGCATTTTTTTTTTTTGAAAACTTGACTGAAAGTTCTTCATACAAATTTCATATCACATTCAATCTCACCTGATTTAGAATTTTCAGCGCTTTAAAGAATCTAAAATCGAGAATTTCCATCGATGAAATTGTTGAAATTATTTCAATTACAAGTTATAGTTGAAAATTAGTTGTAGGTATTGAAAAATGTAAAAATTGAACGAATATTATTTTTTCACATGATATATAAGATATATGATATGACATGATATATGACTATAGTGTCCCGTTGTTGGTGCTGTTTGAATTATTGATATTCATGCTATTCCTCGTGATATCGTTGACATAGTTATTTGAATGAGTTGGTGAAGGTCTGGTGTTTGGAATTGATCTATGGAATTATGGAAGAACATAGAAATTTCAAACAATGATAAAATTGGTATAATTTTGTTGGTAATTCGTTTGGAAAATGAAAATTCATGAAATTTCTAGTGAAATCGAAAGTTAGTCAACTTGGTTACATTCGTCTGCCAGTCAGAATATCTTGTGAGCTTCACCAACCTGATTTCAAAATAATTAGTATTGAATGAATTGAGATGTGAGCAACGTCCTGACTCAATTCGTTGAAGACTACCTAACCTATATTTGTACTATATAAAAACTGTAGGGCAATCACTGAAAATCAATTGAAGAGTTCATTTGTTAGCAAAAAAGCCTCAAATAGATATTGATTTCTTCCAAAGATTGAGTCGTAATAAAATTCGTACTTTCAAGATTATCACTGATCCAGTGGAACTATGGGCCTCGCCGTCATCCCGGAGTCGTGTAGAGAAGGAATATTTTGACAGCCATTTTGAGCCTTTCTACCGTACTGAATTGGTTATCATAAGGGCTGTGAATCTCTCCTACATACAACATAACACTTCTGACGGCATACTCACTTTCGGGCCTGCCTTCAATGATACGTTCCTCAAATCGGTTCAATCGCTCCAAGAAAAATTGAAAGCTATCGGAGAAGGAACCCCATACAGTTTTGACAAAATCTGTTTTGCTCCTCTGAGAAAAGAGGATCAGTCTGACACAGAAGTAAAGGAATGTGTCGTTCAGAGTATTTGGGGATATTACCAAGACGATATCGACAATTTTGATGAGACTGGAACTGATCCTTTAGGTTATCCAACCAATTATTTGGACAAGTTCATCAAATGTGCAAGGTGAGTTTGTGTTTCTGATTCTTCAATTTGAATATTTTCACTTCTATAATTAAACACTTTGTTCCTGTTCTCTGAATCTGATACAGGGTGTCCCATAATTAGCCTGCCAACTTTACCAGCCATTTCTATGACCGAAAATAGATAGAAAAGATCGAATGAACTCAGGTCTCAAAATGGCCTGAGGGAGCTACGATCACCTACGAGGGCTACTGAAGATGGTATTTCAAATACAAATTCCGGGGAACTCCGAGGAATTCCGAGGGATAAAACAATATGATGTGCTTCGATAAATTCATTCCAGACACTTTTTTTATCTCATCGAAGAAACAATTTCTTCCGAATCCAAAATCAACATCTGCCTCTGCCATTATTCTACTTCTTCTCGATATTCCAAAATATCACGATTTCACAATACGAAGGGATGCTCATGAGTGCGGAATCGACAATTAATATCATAATCAGCAGACAAAACAACTAGCGTCTAGTTACAGGATACATCTGATTCAGTCGCTCCAAAAGGAGCGCGTGAACGGCTGAGATTTCTCACAACCATCACCAGACACGTTTCGCGCCTCGCGTGAAAACCGACGGGAAATGATAATAATTATAATTGGTCGGTAATTATCCAATACCCTTCATTGGCGCCTAATTGTTCATCAGGGAAGGCGAAGGAAAAGGAAAGGTGTATCACTTGATGTATTTCTTATTTTCTATGTGATAAAAGACATTTTCAATCCAACTGACATGAACTGATAAATATACGAGTAAATATAACAAGTGAAACTGGAAAATTCGATTTGAATTGTAAAAATGGATGAAATTATTTATTTTAACACTTGATGCAACGATATAAATATACAGGGTACCTGTGAAAGGTCTTCCTAAAAACATACTACATGTTCTAGAGACTGAAATAAACCTATTGGGTGAACTCACCTCAGTACAAAGTTGCTCAGTTTGGGCATTATACAGTCACGAAGATACGATCAAGAAATAATTTTTTCCGAGTTTTTTCCGTATTGTTCTGAGTTAGGCCAGAAGTCATTTTGATTTTCTTCCTCGTGTACTTATTTTTTGATAATTTGATTTCACGACATTGATTCAGTTTCGCCGAGAGTTTCTCTTTTTTTTTGTTGAACCTATGAATATTGTTGAAATGCAAATTTTTCAAATTCCATCACATCCATCGATCTTCATCAGGCATATCTCTCTTTTTTATCTTTCGACAACTTAGAAGGATATCCTATAATGTTCGGGTAACATCGTGTTAGCCAGCGGAGGAAAGATGTGAGAGGAGGAAGGTGTTAGAATATTTCTTGAGTCAAGGAAAGGAAGGGGTTAAGGGTCACTTGGTAAAAAACAATAACAGAAACATGACGTGACGTAACTCGTATTTCCTAATTTTCGGTGCATTCGCTCGGCTATGGCTGACCAAACGATACAATGCATGAAGTTCACTGCTTACTCAGCATTTCCTTCCTCCATGATGATATTTGGACGGTTCTATTTATGGTTCATTATATCATAATCGAGATTATAATTATAGATGATCGGATAGGAAGATTGTGGTTCAAATGATTTTTGCAAATATAACATACCTCAATAAATAACCTCGTTAAGAACAGTATCAACCAGAAAGTTGAAAATAACTCACCCAGAGAAATATAAAAGAAATGTGTGCTTTTCATCAGTATTCTTCGGAATTCCCGGGATTCCCAGTACTTAATACCTTGAATTTTGGAGTTTTATCAATTTTTGTTCAAATTAATATATATTTTCTGTAGGAATTCCCAGAAATTCCGGGTTTTCTCAGTGGTCAACCCCTCGGTATTTCCTGAATATTTCCGCCATGGGATAAAATGATGAAATTTGGTAAAAGAACTAAACTTTTCATGCTTAATGCAGTGGAGATAAAATGATTCCAACATTTGATTCATGAGTATTTAATACATGGTGGAGCTACTCTAAATATCACCATAACTTTTTTGTATGCAATTTTTTCGGCGATTTTGTCTCGGATTATGAAGATCTGAACATTTTTACAGAAGAAAGGTACTCTTGTTCCATGTTGATTAGATGAACCATTCTCGAGTAAAATCGATTTAAAAATATCAATAAATCTCAAGAATAATGCACAATATTGCATTATCAAATATAGTTGTTATATTTGTTGACACGCATGTTTTGCAGAACACACTAAGCAATTGATATTCGAATATACATTGTATTGTTACAAAATGCCACAATTCACGAATCAGGAATATGCAGGCATACATTTTTTGTACGGATTTCCTAATGGCAATGCCCGAGAGGCTGAACGAGAATATCGGAGGAGATTTCCGAACAGAAGAATACATGGGCGACAAGTATTCGTAAATACTAATAGAAACTTGAGTGATCATGGCAATTTTCAACGTCTTCCTGGGCAAGGAAGACCTTTAAGAGGATATAACATAGAGAATATTCTGAACATTAGTATAAGGACTCTATCCAGAAATTTGAACGTGCCTAGGGCAACAGTAATGTGGAATGCGGAGTACATAGCTTGGCAATGTAATAACAGTTGATTGATTTCAGATAGGAAGAATATTACAAATTGGTGGAATTCGTTGATTTCACTACCAACGTGTGCAGGATTTATTGCCAGATGATTTTCAGCCCATGTATTTCAGAAAATGAGAACATCAAATCGAACATTTTTCAGCTTTTTCAGCATTTTTCGTTTCTAAAAAATAGAGTAGAAGTTGTAGTAAGGACAGATTTAGGATCTGTCCAGAAATGTCACTGCGCTTGAAATTGAACCTTTAGATACCTAAAATAGAAATTCTCTATTGGTCAGTGACACCTTGTTTTTGAAAAAATTTGGAAATACAAATATATTTAATAAGAATAAAACCTCTACTTATCTTGGTGGACGTTTCGGGAACGAATCTGCTCCCGTTCTCAACACAATTGAAATAATTTTCTCTTTGTAAAATTTTCTCAATGTTTTCTATTTTGACACTGGAAAGTGAAATAAAATAAAATCGAAAACATTGAGAAAATTTTACGAAGAGAAAAATATTTCAATTGTGTTGAGAACGGGAGCAGATTCGTTCCCGAAACGTCCACCAAGATAAGTAGAGGTTTTAAATATATTTGTATTTCCATTTTTTTTTTCAAAAACAAGGTGTCACTGACCAATAGAGAATTTCTCTTTTAGGTATCTAAAGGTTTAATTTCAAGCACAGTGACATTTTGGGACAGATCCTAAATCTGTCCTCACTACAAATATATTGCAATAATTTTTAATAACTTCTACTCTATTTTTTAGAAACGAGGAGAGAAAATCCCATTAAAAGCTGAAAAATGAATATACCACCTCCTCGAAGAACTTACAGACAGTATTTATCAAATTGAACATTCTTTGGAGCGACGAATCCACCTTCACCAGAAACGGAGTGTTCAATATGCACAACACCCATGTATGGGCAAATGATAATTCCAGAGTGGTCCGACGTTCTAATTTTCAACATCATTTCTCTGTAAATACATGGACAGGAATGATAGGGGATCAGTCAATTGGTCCTGTCGTCCTACCCAACCGCCTGAATGCTAATGAGTATCATAACTTTCTTCAGAATAACCTAGGCATACTTATGGAAGATGTGCCTCTCGATGTACGGCAAAATGTGTATTACCAACACGACGGGGCTCCAACATTATGGACAGCGCGTTAGGGCATTGTTGAGTGAGAATTTTCCTGTAAGGTGGATAGCCCGTAATGGTCCCATTCTTTGGCCACCACGTTCACCGGACCTGAACCCTCTAGATTATTATTTATGGGGTCATATGAAAGAGTTGGTGTCGTAGAGGTTCCACATCTCCTCCCGATACTTCTTGTGTGAAACCAAGGAAGATATCTGGGGAGAGAGATGGCTGAGGTGGCCAAATCGCTCGCACCCGCTTTGCTTTGTGACAGCTTGATGTCACTATTGGCTCGAGCGACTCTTGCATTTCAAAGAGATGAGTTAATAAAAAAATTAGATAAATTGACCACACACACAATATCCAATTGAGTGATGGATGCTGTCGAAAGTTGACTACTCCTGTCAGGTTTTCATGATATTCATATTGGGTGATTCTTTTACAAATCCCTCAACTGACATTCGACGACATCCCCCCCCCAAGAAAGTTGGATTTATTGAAACAAAAAAAAATAAATACAACTCATTAAAAACCAAAATTATCACGAGAAAACACATTGGAAATGTTGTTTTTTCCATCATCAATACTAATGAATATTCCTGCATTTCCGCCAAGGTACTTGTCGAACTGGTAGAGAATTATTATTTATGGCTGATTGATTCAGGTCACAGTCATCGTCACTACTATCCTGTTTTCCATCATCAACATGTATTTCGTCTTGATCTTCTGCACCTACTCTAGCAATTTCATTTTCGCGAGAATGTCCTTGATATGGACGAAGATCATCAGCATGAACTTTGACGATTCGTCCATCTCTATTTATTTCATAAGTGCTTCTTCCCAAAACATTGAATACGGAATGCGAACCAGTCCAGGTCTTTCCCAATCCTCTGTCATCAGTTTTTCTAAACTCACGAACCATAACAGCTTGACCTTGTTGAAACTGCACTGAAGCTCTGCAGGGCTCAGGATAGGTTCTACTGGGAAAGTTCGCTTGATTTTCATTAGCTCGCAGCACTCGTTCATCTCTCTTTTCCAATGAAATTTGTCGCATACCATTCTCTCCAGGGCGATTCAGTTCAGTACCAAGAAGTACATAGCTTGGACTCATCCCCGTAGCCGCATTTTTTCGATTATTGATAGAAAATGTAATATCTGAAATATTTTCATCCCATTTCTCTATACCATTGAGTATAGTATGACTTCTGAGGGCTTTTTTAATCTCCTGATTCCTTCTTTCTACTGGATTCGCTCTCTGGTGGAATATTGGGGTCGTATAATGTACCATGTAATTCTCCCTCATGAAATCCAACCATGTACGACTTCTGAACTGAGGTCCGTTATCAGTTATGACAGATTGTGGAAAACCCCAACGGCAGAACTGGGAACGCAGGAATCTCATTATGTTCACAGTAGTTGCGATAGGAGTTGGTGATATTTCAGTCCATTTGGAAAATACGTCTGACAGGATTATTAGAAATCTGTTTTCTTTGGAAGTCAATGGGTAGGGGCCCATGACATCGATACGTACTGTTTGCCATGGAGTAGTGGGTGCATTCGGGCGCATTGGAGCATGTATTCGAATAGGACTAGATTTAGTAGATGCACAAATTTGACAAAGTCTCACGTGATCTCGAACGGTTCGCCATAAACCAGGCCAATTGAAGCGACTTCGAATACTTCTGAAAGTTTCATCTCTTCCTGGATGGTTGGAGTAGCTCGAATCGTGAAATTCATAGAGAACCCTCGGTCGTAATTCTTTAGGCACTTCCAAAACATGCATTCCATTCTTGGTGTTCCACAGAAATCCATCTTTCACCAGATAATGAATTCGAAGTTCTCTGCGACGTCCACGAAGAGTTTCAGGAGATTTGTTCTGCACATCATTCCATGATGCTATGCTATTTTGAATGCATGAATCACTGAGTTGTTCTCGTTTTACTACAACTTCCAGAGGTTCAGATTCTAGATAGTATAATACTGGACCTTGTGGAGATTTGTCGATCTGGAAAGTGGCTGGAGGTGGTAATAAGCGTTCATCATAATCGTCTCTACAATCATCAACGTATTCGAGAGGATTTCTTGATAAAAAATCTGGTAACTGATTCTCTCTACCCGGACAGTGCTGTACCTCAAAAGCAAATTCTTGTAATAATAAAGACCATCGAGTCAACTTGGCTTTCTCATCCTTAAACTTAGCTAGCCAAGATAAAGCTCTGCTATCAGTTACCAGGGTGAAAAGGTGATCTTCTAGATATGGTCGATATCTCTTGCAGGCCCAAACAACGGCTAAAACTTCTTGTTCGTTTACATGGAAACGTTGCTCTGCCTTTGTAAATTTTGCACTGTTATAAGATATGATGAGTTTATGTCCGTCCGAATCCAGTTGATATAATACAGCTCCCATGCCCCGTTGTGATGCGTCAGTTTGTAAAAAAATGTCTTGTTTGGATCGGGTCTATGAAGAACCAATGGCTTTGACAATTTTTCTTTCAGTGCTTTGAATGCAGCTTCACACTCCTCTGTCCAGAGAAATTTCTTTTTGCCTATGAGATCAGTCATCGGAGCTGCGATTGAAGCAAAATCAGCAAGAAATTCTCTCAACCAATTGGCGGTACCAAGGAAACGTTGCAATTCTTTGAATGATTTGGGACTTGGATAATCGTAGATTTTCAATTGATGTTTCTCTTGTGGTTTATTCACTTGGCTATCAATGCAATGTCCGAGGTACTGTAAGCGAGAGGTAGCAAACTGACACTTTGGCAATGAACATCTCAACTGATTCACTCTCAACCGCTCAAGCACCAGGGACAAATGTTTCATGTGTTCGTCGTGATTTTCGGAATAAATTATTATATCGTCCAGATATACTTTCACGAATACATCAATATATCCCCTGAAAACTTCTACCATTAATTTTTGAAATGTGGAGGGTGCGTTCTTGAGGCCAAATGGCATCACCAAAAATTCATACACACCACCATCAGGTGTACCGAAAGCCGTCAATGGTATGCTATCCTTATGCATTGGTATTTGCCAGTAACCACTTTTAAGGTC
Source organism: Gastrophysa polygoni (assembly GCA_963576655.1). Classification (NCBI taxonomy): domain Eukaryota; kingdom Metazoa; phylum Arthropoda; class Insecta; order Coleoptera; family Chrysomelidae; genus Gastrophysa; species Gastrophysa polygoni. The sequence goes on from OY755083.1 coordinate 29,675,516, forward strand.
CAGAGATGTGAAAACCTTGCTAGTTCCAAGCTCACGAATGGTATCACGTATACACGGAATTTGCGAAACTTCCGATTCTGATTGTGAATTGAGTCGCCTGTAATCTACGCAGAAACGCGGTTTTCCATCTTTTTTCTCTACGATAACTACGGGAGAACAGTAGGAAGAAGTGCTTCGACGGATAACCCCTGCAGCTAGCATTTTCTTGACTTCATTGTGTATGGTTTCTTTCTTTTGTACTGAGTACTGGTAACGTCTGATTTGGAAAGGCGTATCTTCTCTAAGCAGGATATAATGAGAAGTAGAACGAGTGGTAGGCTGGTGCAAGCCTTCTTCGAAAATATCTGCAAAATCCTTCAAGAGAGCGATATAGGCATCTTGATGGTCTTCTGGCATTTGCTCTGGCTTCAATTCGAAACTGGAGTGTTTAACTGTTCCATTGTGATGATTCGCCCAGTAAACAGTCAACCGATTGTTTCTACCGACATACATGCAGCTTTGTACGAAATCCAGGATTGCTTCGTGTTGCTGCATCCAGTTTTGACCAAGGATAACATCTTCACTTATTGTTTCCAAAACAAAGAAATCTGTTGACAGTAGCTGATCTTTGATCATTATGTCTGTTTGTAGTCGACCGGAAGTAAATAAATTGTTATTTGTATTATCAACTTTCACTTTGGTATGATCTACTTCTATTTCCAATGATCCTATAAATTTGCGTTGAATGAAAGAATGCGTTGCACCCGTGTCCAAAAGAGCTGATAGTTTATTACCATTTACTTCAATGTCAATGCGAGGTGTGCCGAATTCACACAGAGTGTTCAAACTTTTTAATTCTGGGGACGAGCTCCCTGGCCAGCGCCGTCCCTGCTGAAGTTTTCCGGATGGTTCTCAGTTTCTACGCGATGAGGGCAATTCTTATGGAAATGCCATCCACCACAAATTCTACACGCAGAGGGTGGGTGGTTCAGCAAACCTTCCTTGTGTACCATAAGAAGTTTTCAATTTCGAAGAGCTTTCAATATCATTCAAATCATTTTCGACGATGGTGGCAGCTTGAATCAGAGATTCCATATCAGAAAAAGAACGTCCACGTAAATTGATCCTGATTTTCAGTGCTAACAATTCACACTATCTGGTCACCATTTGCTTCTCCGTTAATTTAGGTTCAAGACGTCGGAATAACCCTCTTTTTTTAGTCAAAAAGACGCTAGCTGGTTCATCTCTTTGTTTCAGAGAATACAATTTGGCATGTAGTTGACTCAAATATGATTCACTGTCAAATTTTCCTTTGAGTAGATTACTGAATGTATTGAAGTCCAAATGTTCATTATCATATTGCTTGAACCATTCTTGAGCTTCTCCTTCCAGAAATTGTTTCGATGTTGCAGTCCATTTAGAATTTGGGATGTGATTTTCCTCGATGTAAACTTTGACATCTTCTACAAATCTGTTGGGATTTTCCCACTCTCGACCTCCAAACATAGAAATGTTATGCGGTCTCTTTCCATTGGATAATTTATCCCACATTTTTTCAGTAAGCTGTGCTAATTGTAACATTGCATCTTCTGGGCGCCACGTAGTTTTGATAGAACTACGAAACTCTTTTTTCGATTCTTCGCGTGATTTCTCAGGGTTCTTGACTTGTGGCACTTCCGGGTTCGAGTCAATCTCACTAGAATGACAATTAATGCTTCCAACACGTTGGGCGCCATGTCGTAGAGGTTCCACATCTTCTCCCGATACTTCTTGTGTGAAACCAAGGAAGATATCTGGGGAGAGAGATGGCTGAGGTGGCCAAATCGCTCGCACCCGCTTTGCTTTGTGACAGCTTGATGTCACTATTGGCTCGAGCGACTCTTGCATTTCAGAGAGATGAGTTAATAAAAAAATTAGATAAATTGACCACACACACAATATCCAATTGAGTGATGGATGCTGTGGAAAGTTGACTACTCCTGTCAGGTTTTCATGATATTCATATTGGGTGATTCTTTTACAAATCCCTCAACTGACATTCGACGACATTGGTTTATAAAACTGAGGTGAACACACATGAATTACTTCAACGAATAGGATTGGCAGCAAATGAACTCAGGAAATCGCTTTCGAATTCTGAGAGCCACAAGCGCAATAAGTCGTAGAGCGAGATTATGCATTGATAATAATGGAAATTCATTCGAACAATTCATGTGACCATAGATAAGATTTTTCGTATTCATATCGAGGACATCATGCAATAAGGGCGTTCTTCACGTATAATGTAATAATTAGTATTGTCATAGCCACTACGATTTGATATTTCTCTCGAAAATGGTTCACCTAATCAACATGGAACAAGAGTATCTTTTTTCTGTTAAAATGTTCAGATATTCATAATCCGAGACCAAATCGTCGAAAAAATTGCATACAAAGAAATTAGGATTATATTTAGAGTAGCTCCACCATGTTTCAAATACTCATAAATCAAATTTTGAAATCATTTCATCTCCACTACATTAAGCATGAAAAGTTCAGTTCTTGTACCAAATTCCATCATTTTATCTCATGGCGTTTCGGAAATATCCAAATTCCACACCAAACAATGACTCTTAATGGATGAATTTTCTTCTTCTGAATACCTCTAGGATTTTCTTCACCACAAATCCGACAATTTTTTTTATTAACAAAGCCGTTAAGATGAAAGTGAACAGGATATTCTTCGAAAAATCAACATTCATTTGTGTTTTTTGCAATTTCCAAGAAGAAAATGTACGGCGAGTCGCATGGTCCTGTGGCTTCAACTCTTGCGTCAATTTCATAAGCATGTGTGCACGATGACGAATAGATGTTCCCGGAATCTCGCTAACACTCACACTCTGCGGTCCACGTCAGAACGATTTTGCTCAGATTTGTTAAGTAGTCTTTGAACGGTCGTGTGATTTGGCGCATTGTTTCCGCAAAACATTTACCATATTTGTAGTGTGTTTTGACAATATTTATTCGTTGTTCGACCGTATATCGTTCCATGGCAACTAATCGCAAAGTGTTTACATTATTCTTAGCATTTGTTTTTGGCCTACTGCGAATAAAATGAAAATGGCACGCCATTCAAAATGTGCGTTTCTATTGGGATATCCATTATATGATAATTTATATGATTAATTTCCTTCGCATAAATGATATTTCAGTCAAGCGTGCACACTATTCCCGCTTGTGAATAAGGTGTTCATATCCACAATAGTATTTCATATCTTGTTTTTACTATAAATTTCTTAGAAGGTGATCGATTTTTTCTGATTAGAATATGTGTACATCAAGATGTAAACATTATATAATAATAATAAATTTATTGCTTCTCAAACAAGTTTACAGCGATGAGTGTATGAGAGTTAGTAATGATAATGAGGAAAATGAATAAAATGGTTTTGAAGAGTTTTAACACCTAGAAATGAAATACAATATTACAAATAATCACAATTATTCGTTCAAAATAAATGATCGTAACCTGAGTATATTCCAAATATATTCAGAAATGATTCTGACATCAGTGATTGTTATCTGTTTTAAGGCATCCATACAAGTTTCCAAATTCCTCAGGCATGAATCAGATTGCTTCATGACAGTATAGATCGGACAGTCAAAAATTCAATGGAAAAGTGTTTCATTTTCATTTTTGTTGCAAACTGTACATTTCTGATCAGGGTCAATAGAGTATGCAATTCCGTTCAAAGTGAATTTAAGTTTAAAATGATTAGCCATACGTAGTTGGGCGAGAGTGTGGGTGACCTGGATGGGTAGTTTCAATAATAAATATGTGCTTGGGTCCTTGGAATTATCAAATAAATTGTAAATATACATGAAGTTGTAACGGGATGTTAATGAACAGTCTGAATTATGCAATAATGTATAATATTTTGAGTTTGTAAGATAGACACAAGTCGTCTTTCCAGACAAACGATTGGTGTGTTGAATTTTCACTATTATAAAGTGCTGTCACTGACTTTCTATAATTCAGTAATAATTCAGTGAAGGTTCAAAGTAAATAGTACAAACAATAAATTCGAATTCAGCTATACAAAATGAGCAAATGAGACAAAATGATGATTTATGTAATGTAGTAACAGAAAAACAATCTCTGAAATAAATGCAAATGATTTGGTCTTCCTAGCGATTTTTCCTTGGTTGCATTGGATGTTACGCATTTAAGATCAGATGAAAATTCAAGAACAACTGGGACATCGGTAGAGAGCCAAGTTTCGGTGAGACAAAGAATATCAAAATCATTATTTTCTTTAAGAAAATTGAAAATATTTGAATGACCGTGACAGTTCCAAAAGGTCAGTAAGAGTTTTTTGATGACACTGAACGTGATTCAGTGATTTTTGTTAAATTCTTGTTTGGAGATTCGTCTCCTTCACGATGATTTTTATGAGAAACGGGAATTATTGTAGGTTGGCCAGAACTAAATTTCATCGTCAGATTTTCGCCATTAGATTTTCTCTGTTCCAGTTCTCGATAAGTTTGTGCAATGACCTCTCTCTGCTTTGGAGTATAATCATTTTTTATTTTCAAATTCGGGAAGGCATTCAATTGGACTTTGGATTGCTTCGAGAGGATTGCAATAGCATCATCACGACATGAAAATTCAGCCTTCAAAGGCCGTGTTTGACCAGTGAGTTTACCGAGCCACATTATTTTGATAGGTTTCGGGTTATTTGAAGGAAAGATATCGGTTAAGATTTCAGAAACAGTCATCAAATCATCAGTCGATTGATCCAGGCCGTAGATGATGATATTTTTCTCACGCAGATTTCTAGCAGCAAAATCTGCATACATATTAGATGGTGACATAGTATCCAATTTTCGTTCAAGATCAACCACTTCAGGTTTTCAGATAATCATTTTCTTGTTTCAAACTGGTGATGTTGGCGATGCATCCATCAATCTTTTTAATTTGTTCCGTTAATAAAGCTCGGACTTCGCTCATGCCATTGGTGAGGATATTCAGTTGAGCCATCAACAACTGGAACTGTGGTTCTTGCAATGATCCGCCACTGTAGTTTGATTCAACTTAATTCATCTTTATCAGTTGCTATATGCTTATGTTCAGCAAAAAATGAGAGAAAAACCAGGCAAGTTTTTTGAATCAGATCAACAAACAATGGTACCGAAATGATTCAGGTATTGACATATCAGCAAAGTCTCACTCGTGGTGCAGTTCGAAAATCACTTGTTAGAGATCACTTTGTCCAGTATAAAACTGTGATTACTCGAGAGCAATTTAAAAATCGACTGTAGCGTTTCGAATAGGCTCACACACACATTATATAATATTATGTAGGAGTATATGAGGTTATTTTTTACATTTTCATTCCAATCGTTCTCTATGTCATCTTGATTATGAATAACCCTTCATGTATCGTTCTGAATCGAATGAAAATCGATTAGTTAACATTCCATTCTTCCTTTTCCATGCATTTTCATCAGATCTTGTTTATGCAGCTAATTTCCTAATGTTTGCGTAATTTCCTAGGTCCCTGACACACTTTATGTTAATTGGAGACTTGAATAGAAGAAGAAGAAGAAACTTTATTTCGAAATAGGCAAGCCTAATATAAACATAATTAACATACTCTATTTACACATACTCAATACATAAAAATCAAAATATTTGTCTATTTCAACAAAATAACAATAGATAACGGAGAACTATATTACATAAATTTTATAAAGTAGACTATTTTATCTATTTATTCTAACAAAGTCGTAGTTAATAATATGTTTTAAATATAAGTTAGCTGCAATTCAATTTGTTGTCATGAATGTTATCAAGTCCCTCTTGAATAAACGGATAGAAAAGGAATATTCTATATTACCTGGCAGTTTATATTAAAACTATCCAAACCCATAAAAAATAATGAGTTCATACTGCTTCGTGAATTTGTCCTTAGGATGTAGAAATTGGTATTCCATCTTGAATATTTACTACATTGTTCGTGATTAGAAGGTTTTCTAAATATGTTGGTTGCAATTTATTAATTATTTTGAATATTACCATCATAGTTAGATAGTAAATTCGCTGAGAAACTGTAAGCCACCTTAATCTGCAAAGCATATCTTGTATAGGTGTCATTCTATTGCAGCATACTATTATTCGCATTCCACGATTCTGCAATTTTTGTAATTGGTTCAATTTGTTCTGAATAATAAGATCTAAGAGAGTACCGCAGAAATCATAATGAAGTTTTATTATGCAATTATAGCATGTTATTTTGGTATACATTGATAGTGAAGATGAAACTCTTGAGAAAAAATACAGTTTTTTATATTTTACTTATAACATAGTCAGCATGATCATTCAATGAGAGTGTCATCTACAATAAATCCTAGAGAATTGATTATACTCACAATTTCTACATCATTATCATCGATTTTAATTTTTACTTGATTCCTTTCAATCTTATGTTGTTTATATTTTGTTGTAATAATCATCGCCTCAGTTCTATCGATATTGAGTTTTAGTTTATTCATTCCAAGAAATATTCATCTTTTCAACAGCGACTCGCAAGGTTTTATCATAGGTATATATCAACGTGTCATCTGCAAAAAGGTTAATTACGTGATCTACATGTACGTAATTGATATCATTTATATACATTGAAAAAAAGTAAGGGCCCTAATTCACTGCCTTGCGGTACTCCAAGATCATTTTTCATCTTTTGCAAGTAGCACCCATTAATTTTTGTTATTTGACCACTAAAACTGAGATAACTTTCCAACCTCTTCAACACTATCTCACCAATACCATAATATTCGAGCTTTTGGATTAATGTATTTCTGTCTATTGTTTCGACTGCCCTTTTCAAATCCAAGAATGTGGTAACAACGTAATTATCTCTATCAATTTTTTCTCCCAATTTGATATTGTATACTGTGAGGCAAACTCACACGAATGTTTTTTCTGAAGTCTGACTGACAACCTAGGAATAACCCGTTTTCATCAAAGTATTTGAGAAGTAGCTAATTCCAAAACTTTTTCAAGGGTTGGAAGAGTATTGATAAAACGAAAATCACACGATTTTATAGTATCATTTATTTTCTGTATTGGTATAACAGTGCTTGTCTTTAAGTGTTGGGGAAATTGTCCAGTTTGAAGAGACGTATTTATAAAGTTCAGTATTACATGTCCTAAGGTGTTGAATGTCTCTCTTAGAAATTGACTGTTCATTATCTGAGATCTATTAATTTCATTTATTGGAAATATTATATTTTTCAACTGCGGCAAATCTAGCTGTTTGAATGAATTCAATTCACAATTAACTATATCAAAACTGTTTGATTTCTAGTCTGAATCAGAATTTATATTGTTCACAATTTCACTGATACTATTAACAAATTATTCATTGAATCCATTCGCAATATCAATATAGAAAATTCATATTTTTCGAAACCAAATCGATAAGCTCTACATCACAAATTTGATATTTACTTCCAACTTTGGTTTAAAGATGTTGAATGATTTACAAAGAATATCTTTCAAGTTTAGCTGAAACAACCTGATATGTTTCAGACCCGAATAAACATTGTTTCATAGTAAGTAATGAACTAGTGTAGTTTTATGTAGTTCGTATTGAAAACAAAATACAATAATTATTAAATATTAGTTTGCTCTCACTATGGGGCGATGTCTTTTAGTTTGATGCAATTATATGAATATCACGTTTTTTTTTTTTTCATCTGTGGACAACACGAAAGGGAAACCTATGATGTTCGAGGAACATCGTGTTAGCCAGCGGTGGAATTTTGGGAAAGAAGGAAGGTGTTGGAATTTTTCTTGAATGTTTGGAGGTTGTAAGCATCAGGAAAGACTTCACTAGGCAAAGAATTCCACGACTTTGTCGTTCTATTGATGAATGATGCTTGGTATAGCGATGTTCGACAGGTCTCGAGCCTGACAGTGTAGGGGTGACCAGCTTGAGCTCGTCTGGTTTGTCTACTAGGAATCGCGCGTGGTGGCATAATAGATGATATCTCCGTTGAGCACCGACCATGAAAGTACCTTTAAAAAAGGCAGAGATCGCCGACCTTTCTACGATGATCTAGAGAGGTCAATGATTTGGTGAGTGTTGTGTCATCGACTAGGCGAATAGCTCTCTTCTGAATTGAATCTAAGAGCTTAAGCGTATGTTTGGGGGCTGAGCTCCAAACATGTGAGCAGTACTCCAGGACAGGTCGAATTTGTGCTTTGTAGATCATAAGCAGTTGCTGGGATGTGAAGTATCTCTTCGCACGGAAAAGAAAACCGAGTTTTTGTGAAGCAGTCTTCGCAATGGACCTCACATGATCGTCCCATGAGAGAGCACTGTTGGTGGTGACACCCAGCAAGGATATTGACGACCTCATAGGAACAGTGGTACCCGACATCATCAAATTGGGCATTGTGTGATCTGCCTTCTTGGTGAACATACAAGCTTGAGTTTTAGTTGCATTGAACTGTACTAGATTCTCAGATCCCCATTTCAGAATTCTTGTCAGATCCTCATTTAAAGCATCAACCTGTCTTCGCCTTGCACCTCTGGCCTCATTGGATGATATAGGGGCTCTAGAGGAAAAGGCGGAATGAGGTGTACTATCATCCGCAAAGCTATGAACTGGGCTAGAGGTCACATTCAACAAATCATTGATGTGGAGCAAAAACAAAGTTGGTGCCAAGACAGAGCCTTGTGGAACACCAGCATTGATCGTCATTGTATCAGACGAGACCCCGTCTACCACCACGTAGAGTGATCTATCTGCAAGAAAACTCGATAGTAAAAGACACAGTTGGGGCGGCAAACCATATGACGGAAGTTTCGCTAGGAGGCCTTGGTGCCAAACTCGGTCAAATGCTTTGGAGATATCCAAGGCTACAGCCAGAGACTCCCCATGTTTCTCTATTGACACCTGCCACTTATGTGTCACATAGGCAAGCAGATCTCCAGTTGACCTCTGGTGACGAAAGCCATATTGCCGGTCGTTCACGATTCTTGAGCTCTCTAGATATCGGATGAGCTCGATGTTGATTGCTTTTTCCATTACTTTAGAGATCACAGATAGTAGTGCAATCGGTCTATAGTTGTTAGGGAGTGTTTTCTTGCCCTTCTTTGGAATCGGTTGGACCCTAGCTTCCTTCCAGTTAGAAGGAAATACGCCGAGTTTGTACGAAAGGGTGAACAACCTGCAAAGAACTGGTGTTAGTTCCGGGGCACATTTCTTGAGAACAATAGGCGGTATTCCGTCAGGCCCCATAGCCTTCTTGACGTTTTTAAAAATAGAATAGAATAGAAGTAGACACCCACTTCGTTATTTCAAATGGAATGCTATATATGCTATATAGCTTGAATGCTATATATATTTTTTACTGTGTTTTCAGAATCTCAAGTTTTTTTCAGCATGATCTTTATAGGGAGACGTTAGTCTAGTCGTTTTTGAAATATTCAGACTTGAAGAAAAAAAATTGAGTTTGCACCGTCATTGTTGAAAATCGATAAACCAGTCATTTTTGAATGTATTATAATTGTCTTCGAGTGTGACCGAAAGTGACACCGTCTTGAAAACATTTACATCAATCAGCAAGTCATCGATTATGGCTCTCCAGAAATTTTCAGAGTACTATCATCAGTGGAAACCAGAAAACTTCTGATGTGCGCTTTAGATGGAACAGCCTATATGTCACGACTCTTTATCTTCAGCGTTTGAACGCTTCCAGTTACGGACAAGGTTGTTTTGTATTCTCCATCTTGTTTTCTAACGTTCACAAAGGCTTTTTGATGAACATGGATGAACACACTAGTTCATGCTGAATTTCGTTGAATACAAGTTCCTCTTTTTTTCATTCAATTCCGCAGCTTCATGTTATTTGAACAAGTTTCAACATTCAAACTTCATTTGTAACTGTATGCATATATTTTATAATATCGAGTATGGCCAGAACTAGTGTCTCGATAACATATATATATATATATATATATATATATACCGGGTGTCCCAACAGTGCGTAATTGCTCGATATATCGATAATGCTGATATATATGAAAAAAAGTTCCATATAAAAGTTGTATGGCACCGCGAAGGCCACATTTTTAAAATAAGTCCCGAGTCACAGCGTGTTGCATTTTTCCGTAGTAACAAAAAATATGTATTTTTCAAATGGAACAACCGGTTTATTTTTCTGTCATTGAAATGGTCCCTTCGTTCCCTACTCAGCACTAAGTTTTTTTCTCTTCACAATGCGCCGTTGCCAAGTTATCAATTATTTCGAGAAAATAGGGAGTGATGCAGGCTCTCAATGAAATAGCTGTGATTCAGCTGTTTCTTCGAAGATGTGAATTTTGTCTGGTGGATTGACGTAGACAATACCGTAGTAGCGTGTAATACTCTGATCTCCATCGATATTCATACAGGGTGCTTCAACTATCACTTTCTTTTTCGTCCACTTCGATTCAAGTTTATGCGATTTTTTCAAATGGGACACCCTGTATATTAGTTCGTCGCCTCTTTGTATATGGAATAACCTTTCTGAGCATACTAACATGTTATATGTTATTCTCAACCGTTTCTTGATTATTTGTCTATTTCAAATTATTTCTACAAAATTGAAGAAATACCTGTTTAATATTTGAAATTCAAAAAAAAGGAAGAACCATAATTACTTTCAAATGTCTTCCACCCTGTTCAATACATTTTCTGATCTGGACTATGAGAGATCTTCAATTATCACCGTTTTTGTGGAATGTTTTACCAAACAGTGAGGCTGAAGTTGGCTATGATTTTAAATATCACCAAAAAGTAAACGAAATAATAAGTCGTGACATTTGTTGACAGCCTGTTGTGTGGTTTGTTCGAAAGCTATAGTTATTCATTATGAATTATACAAAGGAAGAGTTGATTGGAATGGTGTATGCTTTGGGCGCTGGTGAAGAGAATTGTTTGTTGGCTTCCCGTATTTATGCTGCAAAATATCCTGATAGAAGGCATCCACAAGTGAAAAGTTTTGAAACTTTGAAGGAAAGATTCGAGAGAACAGGACACATCGAATACAATAAGAAGAATCCTGCCAAAATAATATTGACTCATGAAAACCAATTAGCTATTAGTCTTGCAGTGGTAGAGAATCCCGAGTTGAGTGTGAGGGAAATAAGCAGAGATTTAGAGATATCGAAATCTTCAGTTGCCAGGAGTTTGAAATCTAACAAATTTCACCCTTATCATGTGCAACTGCACCATGAGTTGATAGAAACCGATTTCTTGAAAAGAGTGCAAATCTGTCGGACGATGCAGAATAAAATTACGGAAAATGCAAGATTTCTGAAAAGCATTATGTTTACCGACGAAAGTACCGAATGGATTCGTTAATAGGCACAACTATCATTATTATAGTACCGAAAATCCGTATAAACTTTATGTTAACGATTTTCAACACAAATGGAGCCTCAATGTATGGGGCGGTATTGTGGATAATTATGTTATCGGACCATATTTTTTCGAACAAAAACTAAATGGACAAGAGTTTTTGAGATTTCTCAGAGAAGACTTTCCCAGGTTGATCGAACACCTACCTAATCATATCAAAAATGAAATGTGGTTTCAGCTAGATGGGGCACCAGCGCATTTTCTGGGAGAAGTTCGAGAGGAGTTGGATATAATGTTTCCTGATGAGTGGATAGGACGAGGAGGACCTATTCCTTGGCCGCCTAGGTCACCGGACCTAACATCAATGGATTTTTATCTTTGGGGAACAGTAAAATCGGAGGTTTATCGTACTGCCGCTACTACACGGGAGGACATGAAAATGAGAATTCGTGAGGCATTTCAACGAATTATGCCTTTTCATTTGAGCAGCGTGAGAACAAACTTCATTGAGAGATTGAGAAAATGTATTGAACAGGGTGGAAGACATTTTGAACATGTATTACGAGTGTAATTATTGTCATTCTTTCTGTTCTAGATTACAAATATTATGCAGGTATAGGTACTTTTACTTTTCTTCAATTTTGTAGAAATAATTTGAAATAGACAAATAATCAAGAAACGGTTGAGAATAACATATAACATGTTAGTATGCTCAGAAAGGTTATTCCATATACAAACAGGCGACGAACTAATATACAGGGTGTCCCATTTGAAAAAATCGCATAAACTTGAATCGAAGTGGACGAAAAAGAAAGTGATAGTTGAAGCACCCTGTATGAATATCGATGGAGATCAGAGTATTACACGCTACTACGGTATTGTCTACGTCAATCCACCAGACAAAATTCACATCTTCGAAGAAACAGCTGAATCACAGCTATTTCGTTGAGAGCCTGCATCACTCCCTATTTTCTCGAAATAATTGATAACTTGGCAACGGCGCATTGTGAAGAGAAAAAAACTTAGTGCTGAGTAGGGAACGAAGGGACCATTTCAATGACAGAAAAATAAACCGGTTGTTCCATTTGAAAAATACATATTTTTTGTTACTACGGAAAAATGCAACACGCTGTGAATCAGGACTTATTTTAAAAATGTGGCCTTCGCGGTGCCATACAACTTTTATATGGAACTTTTTTTCATATATATCAGCATTATCGATATATCGAGCAATTACGCACTGTTGGGACACCCGGTATATATAGGGGGTGACCCTAAAAGATCTTACCTACCACATATTTCTCCAGGCCGAAACAACTCGATATAAGCAAACTTACCTCAGTACCAAGCTTCTTAATTTGGGCGCTGAAGTTACAATTTTCAAATCTTTTTGCTTCATAACTTTTAAATCGCCCATGAACCCATATCATAAATATGATGAACAACATACCATGGACGTAGAACTTGATTTTTTCAGTAATTCAACATCTAAAACATTCAGAATACTGTAGAACAGCTATGGCAACGTATCCAACAAAAGCAACAAAAAATCTTACAGGTGATGAAGAAGTTATGCGAAAAGTACATTTCAACTTTTTGCGTCGTATAAATCTTTGTATATGTGAAAAAGGTGAACTTTTTGAACAATTTTTATGAATTATCTGTTGATCGTTTCATCATTTGAATATGCTGTAAATCACTAAAATTAGAATTTCGAAACCACGGAAGTAATCGATAGCTGCAGATCCTGACTGATTTCGTATTATCATTTACCGACTGTTTCGTTCCTTGATTTGGATCATAGATATCAAGTCAAAACTATATTCACATTTCAAGACTGACAAATTATAGGTACATGCCCTCAGACGAATAAAAAAACAGACCCGCCATCTGTATCTAACATGCATCACATTGTTCGTCGCAAGGATCTAGCTACTGAATTGAATTTCTATTGTTGAATTCTATTGAAATCTTTTGAGAATGTTGAGTTCAATCATTCGTAGACGAAATGGTACAGTTGAAATAGCAAATCGTGCTAATGGCTGATGGCCTCTAGCACAAATATTATTATCCATCAAAGTGTAATATCATTTTAAACCCCTTCTTGCTCCCCAAGAAAAACATAATGAAATGAAAAGGAAGAAAGTTATTTCAAATGACAAGTAGGTATTTGTAGTATAAACAAGAAAAAAAATAGAAACATGGCATTGAAATGAAGTGTGTAATGGCCAGAATTTGTGGCAATACTGGATTCATCAGATATACATACCTACAAACATTATGGAATTTTATGCTTCAATTTTGGATGAACTCGTGATTTTGATGGAAGAGGTGAACAAGCTATATATATATATATATATCAGGGTGACATAGAAAAAAGTACATTGCATAGTGCCACACAATAGAGGGCACTAAAATAAGAAGAACACATGAACGCCTTCGGTTGAAAGATACAGGGTGATGAAATTTAATTGTTTTTTATTCATTTGTAAAAACAATGGTAAATACTCGAACAATCAAATTTTAATGGTATGATGAAATTTATGATCAATTAAAACAAAACATTAAGTTTTTCAAATTGTTGCCCTTGTACTTCAATACATTTCTCCATTCTTCATAATGATTGACGGCATCTTTGAAATATTCCTTCTTCTTCCAATAATGGCCAATGGGACATCTGATAATGTGTTCAAATCATTCTCCTAGAAATTTCGATACAGTGCACCTGTCAATCGATTGGGCGATGGAAATGGGCCAATTAAGTAATTGTCGATTATACCTGCCCACACAAAGATAGAAAACTTATATTGGTGATTTCTAATTATAGTTTGATGAGCATTTTCATCACTCCAATGGTGCATGTAGGTTCAGAATACCATCACGACAAAAACCAGCTTCGTCAGTAAACAAAATTGGTGAAATAATGTTTTGTCTTTGGTTTTGCAACTATTCGCGAAATTGTACACGAGGAAAAAGTCATATATAGTGAATGAATTTTTTGGAAATGATATGGGTGAAGGAGTTTTTCATTGAAACTGATTCACGGTTAAAATTTCGCACCGCTGAACTTGTTTTCCTAGGGCTTGTTCTCGGATTATTTTCTAACATTCGTAAAACAGTTTCTTCGTTTCGCACAGGGCGACGAGTTCTGGAAACCCCACTATTCAATTTTGGTTTTCTAATACAGCCATCTTCTCACCTATTTTTTTTATCTGTTGACAACACGAAAGGGAAACCTTCAATGTTCGAATAGAATATAATTTAATAGAACAGAACAGGGCTTTATTTTCAGGAATGACAATCACAGTGACATTACATCTAAAACATATCTTATCACAGTAACTAAAATTGAAGAAAATAGTGTCAGGTACAATTGATTGAATCAATTTAAGAACTTGTATATAAGAAGTATGTGTATAAATTGAATGAATTATTATTTCCATTGCAGGCTATCTTCCTCCAAATACTCTTCAATAGAGTATGGTTCCAGATCCATAATAATATACTTGTCTCATGAATACTTTTGTTAACTTCTTGTTTTACTTCTTGTTCGAGGAACATCGTGATAGCCAGCGGTGGAATGTTGGGAGAGAAGGAAAGTGTTGGAATTTCTCTTGAAAGTTTGGAGGTTGTAAGCATCAGGAAAAACTTCACTAGGCAAAGAATTCCACAGCTTTGCCGTTCTATTGATGAATTATGCTTGGTATAGCGATGTTCGACAGATCTCGAGCCTGACAGTGTAAGGGTACCAGCAAAGCTCGTCTGGTTTGTCTACTAGGAATCGCACGTGGTGGTATAATAGAAAATATTTCCGTTGAGCACCGACCGTGGAAGTATTTATACAAAAGGCAGATATCGCCGACCTTTCTACGATGTTATAGGGAGTTCTAGGGAGGCTCTCTTCTGAATTGTATCAAAGAGCTTTAGCGTATGTTTGGGGGCTGAGCTCCAAACATGTGAACAGTATTCCAGGACAGGTCGAATTTGTGCTTTGTAGATCATAAGCACTTGCTGGGATGTGGAGTACCTCTTCGCACGGAAAAGAAAACCAAGTTTTTGTGAAGCAGTTCTCGCAATGGACCTCACATGATCGTCCATGAGAGAGCGCTGTTGGTGGTGACACCCGATATGGATATTGACGACCTCATAGGAACAGTGGTACCCTACATCATCAAATTGGGCATTGTGTGATCTGCCTTCTTGGTGAACATACGAGCTTGAGTTTTTGTTGCATTGAACTGTACTAGATTTTCAGATACCCATTTCAGAATTCTTGTCAGATCCTCATTCAAAGCATCGACCTGTCTTTGTCTTGCACCTCTGGCCTCGTTGGCTTCAGAGCAAAAGGTGGAATGAAGTGTACTATCATCCGCAAAGCTATGAACTGGACTGGAAGTCACATCCAAAAAATCATTGATGTAGAGCAAGAACAAAATTGGTGCCAAGACAGAGCCTTGTGGAACACTAGCATTGATCATCATTGTATCAGACAAGACCCCGTCTACCGCCACGTAGACTGATCTATCTGCAAGGAAACTCGATAGTAAAAGATACATAGGAGGATAGGAGGCCTTGGTGCCAAACTCAGTCAAATGCTCTTGAGATATCCAAGGCTACAGCCAGAGACTCCCCATGTTTCTCGATTGACACCTGCCACTTTTGTGTCACATAGGCAAGCAGGTCTCCAGTTGACCTCTGGTGACGAAAGCCATATTGCCGGTCGTTCACGATTCTTGAGCTCTCTAGATATCGGAGGAGCTCGATGTTGATTGCGTTCTCCATTACTTTAGAGATCACAAATAGTAGTGCAATCGGTCTATAGTTGTTAGGGAGGGTTCTCTTGCCCTTCTTTGGAATCGGTTGGGCACTACGCACATGCACATCAATAAATGTTCGAACATTAGGAACTTGTCTTGAAGGATATCTTTCTCGATAGATACGTTGAGCTTCGTGAGAATTTGATCTAGCTTCGCCGTAACACATAATCATGCCTCTATATCTTTAAAAAGTGTAGTGAACCATTTTTGAAAGCAATTTTAAATATTCAGTGAGAACACCAATGAAAAATTTAATCAAGAACACAAAATACCTCTAAAAGTTATTACATCAGTCTGACAAGAGTCATTATGACACACTTCGGCTCTCTTTGAATAATTTGCGTGCATTGTCGGATATTAGATGCATTTGTACTGGAACCGTTGCTTCTTGCGACTTGGACAAGGTATACCTTTCTTGAGTATAAAAGAAGGGATAACATTTTTTTTCCAGTCGAAAATGACATACAGTGTATATTTCTTGCGTCTCTGGCTGAAGATATTGAAAAAACAAACAAAAAAAATAATATCTTTCATCTTTTAACCGAAGGCCTTGCAAACCCGTGTTCATGGGAACTTTTTTTGTTATTTCAGTGTCCTCTATTGTGTGGCACTACTTCTCTTTATGCCACCCTGTATATATATATATATATATATATATATATATATATATATATATATATATATTACCTGCGATGGGAAAGTAAGAATTCCTATATCCTTCCATGATTCCTCAAGATCTATCACTACTGTAATTCAACTCATCAGGAAATGAATAATATATACTTTCACACATTTAATGACAAACTTCAGCCCCTAAACCTACGTCTATGGTACATCCAGGACTGATATCTTCCGGGCACAAATCAAGTAAAATTTTCCCATTTTCCACTAGTGATTCTTAATCTAGAAAGATAAAAATACAATTCTCATTGAAAAGCCTCGGATACGTTAGATAATAAAAAGTGATCAAATCATAACAATAACTAAACTGGCCACGCCATGACCTATACGAGATTATCGATATCGACGTGCCAGATCGCCCGATGAGATACGAACCAATCTTTCTCATTTTGTTCAATGAGGGTTCTTGATAAGTATGTTGACATCAGAAAAATGATAGACAATACGGGTCTATTTATTCCAGTCGTCCGAGTACATGCCAAAGTTTGATCCATCTTGATACTCAAATTCTTCAGAAATAACTGATGATTACTATTATTTTTGTTTCTCTTTGGTAGCATCTCTACCGTCACATTCAATATGAAAATCTGTTATCTGCAGTTCTATTTCTCGAATTTCAGTTTGTTTCATAATCTCATCAATATAAAAATCGTATGTAGGAAGTCAATAGATCTTCAACTAAACAAACTGTCGAGAAGCTCTTTCCATAATATTTATGTTCTTATACGAATTTGCCATTTTCTACCTTGTGTTCTTCGTTTATTCATTGTTAAACAATAAAATATTTTCCAGCAACCCATACGATCCTTTGGACTGTCTCGCTCCATTCGGTGGTCCCGTTGATCCAGCCATTGCGCTCGGAGGATTTCTTCAGCCTGGAGAATCCCTTGCGAAAGATCCCGACTACAAGAATGCCACTGCCGTCATATTGACGTTCATCGTCAACAATTACCACAACAAATCGCTGTTATCGCCAGCAATGGAATGGGAAAAAGAGTTTATAGCGTTCATGCAGAATTGGACGGTACACGAGAAGCCCTACTTCATGGATGTGGCTTTCACCTCGGAAAGGTCCATTATGGATGAACTCGACCGTGAGAGTCAAAGCGATGTTCTTACAATTCTAATATCGTACTTGATCATGTTCGTTTATATTGCTGTTTCATTGGGCCAGGTGAACAGCTGTTCGAGATTGCTGATTGACAGTAAGATCACACTTGGACTAGGAGGTAAGATGAATATCGTAGTTTATTTATAAGTTTTGTAGCAGTTAAAAAATACCATTTATGAATATGAAGATCAGTATTACTGTAGGAGGTGGAGATGTGTAAGCGTAGTGACATTGAAGAAAAGATAATTGGAAATAAATAAAAAATCATTCAATGATCAGGCAATGTACGTCCGTAATGGAAGACATTGATCTTCCTAGAACTTCGGGGCGAGGACCGATAAGTGATGTAGCTATACGAATATGTTTATATGTGTACGGCGAATTCACACGAATTCCCCTCGAGTTTGATCCCAAACGTTGCCAACTCCTAGCTCTGAGTCATGATGTACTATACAGGGTGGCCCAATGAGAACGGAAGAAGGTATGCATTTTACTGAGAGATCAAGGAACCGGCATTAAAATGAATGATTCTTTATGTGATGTTGGATAGGACAGGATTAAAAAAAACACATAAGGCACTTCTTAGATGAAAATCGTTCTAACTACAAAATGAGAAATAGTGATTGAAGAAAAAAAAAGGGTTACTTACCATCACTAGGCGATTTTTTTCATGTATGTTTTCTCGAGAACTACTGCGAATTCCAAAAACAAGGAAGCGTTGGTAAGAGATTTCGATTACCTTCAAAATGATATCACTTGTCCCCTTATCCCATTTGAGATGCAACGGTTAGAGCTCACCTCTCCGAGAGGTTTGAAGTGAAAAAGTTGAGAACATGCGCAAAATGTTTCCCTCTCGAACTTAAAATCGACCGGTTCGATCGTTTTTTTTTTTCTGAGAACGATAACTACGTCATATCGGATTTGTTTCGTTTTCATCGGGCCACCCAGTATTTGCGCACACCAAACTTCATGTAACTCTACAAATTCAAATCTGTGTCTGATCGAAATCGTCTTGGTAGGTAATCTCTCGGTGAATTTTTCAACGCATACACGAAATGAAACGCGTTCACGCGTTGTATAAGCTAGCATAAACACGACACAGTTTTAGATCGGTAGGTATTCGATCAGTGAACCTTTCTAGCATATTCACGAACATGTTCTAATACGTAGGAATTTACGTAAAGAAAATATTCATAAACAACAGAATTGATCATCACGAAAATGATACGAAATTCAATTCATAACAACGATGACTTTGACATTCCAAATGAAACTAGAGGTCATCGCCTATCGCCTCTTCCATCATCGAAAACGTAACAACTATTGCCTGTTGATTCTCCCGTTCTGAAGTATTGTCGTTCGAAAAATTGTAACACGGTCGAAAATATAAGTAATATAAGTGATACGCTGATCAGTAGCTTATCTTTGGAGTTTCACCTTGAAAAAAAATTCCATAAATTTCATCGGATTTCTCTGGAATTCTGCAGGCACTTCCCTGACGACATAGTATTGTTTTTTATTGCATCCTTAGGTAAATCAACTAGTGAATTTAGAGGAACAAAATCTTTCTTATATTTTTACGAAAATCAACATAACTCATTTTAAACGAAGGTAGGTTATGTATGTTATATAATTGTCAGCAAAGAGTCTATTCAACCAATCCTTGATTTCTGAGTATCAAACGAATTTAATAATATATTCGTATGTGTTTCTTCATGTATCATGATATCAAAGATATAAGACTTTCCCACTATGATGTTGATAATAATAATAATAATAATAATGATGAAAGTTCTTCATTGAGCATAACATATATATATATATATATATATATATATATATATATATATATATATATATATATAACATAAAAAATCAATTCCACATGTAGTAAGAATGTATATACTCCTCCGGGAACTGCATCGATCAATATATGGAAAACTATAGGTAGGGCGGATTTGAAAATTTGGTGGCATACTACTTGTTCATGGGGGCAATTCGGCTCGTAAATATTTCCAAGATTTGGCATTTCTGGTTGTACCGCAAGTTAACATCAACTTGCTAATTTAAATAGGATATCCTGTCATTTTTAGCTCCTGAGGAGAATGTCTGAGAAAATTTCATGCATAGTGTCCTACCTAAGTCTGACCGTTTTTGGCATATTTGGAATTGTATGTCAAATATTACTTTTGCAGGCCTAAACATAACTGTCAATTTCTCTTATATGAAATATTTAATTATTCGATTGGGGGGTTTCCTTGTAGAAGTAGATCTATTCCAGCGCACTGTATTGCTATTTTGATGCTGAATGAATACAGGGTGATCAGAAACTAACATTGAAAATTATTTTAGCAAAAAAAATCGTTGAGGTCAGCTTATTTCAAATGGAAACCCCCATTTTTATAATTTCATATCATTCAGCATTAAGAATGAGGGTAACATTGTATGAGATTGTCTATTCCAAGAAATTCCAAGTTTTCGAAATGATTGGCGATTGAACATCTCTTTGTTCAAAACAATCCCGTATTCTCGAGTTTTTCGATTATAGTTTTCCTCATATGGGTCGATGCAGTTACCGGAGGGACACCTTTTACATGAAATAATTATACTAATATAGTTTCATTCAGAAAATATTGTATTGCGAATTTATTATGATAACTCGCGATTAGCACACCGTGGTATATTTTACAATGATCCATGCATAACTATTTTCTTTTTAGGTGTCATAATTGTTCTCGCTTCTGTCGTTTCATCAGTCGGTATGTTCGCCTTCATCGGCATTCCGGCCACCCTAATCATCATCGAAGTTATACCTTTTTTGGTGCTTGCCGTCGGAGTTGACAATATTTTCATCCTAGTCCAGACGCATCAACGAGACGTAAAGAAACCGAACGAAACAAACGCTCAACACATCGGTAGAACTCTCGGACAGGTGGGACCCTCGATGTTGCTCACGAGTGTGTCCGAGAGCTGCTGCTTCTTTTTGGGGAGTCTTTCAGATATGCCCGCAGTCAGAGCTTTCGCTTTGTACGCCGGCATGGCGCTACTCTTCGATTTCTTGTTGCAGATTACGTGCTTCGTGAGCCTTTTGTCGCTGGATACTATTCGACAAGCTGGAAATAGGTATGTTCATCAATTTGTAGCAGCCATTGTGGATCATTGTTGTTTGTTATAGTTGCCATGTTCAGCTAATAAATATTTCATCATTCAGTAGTACTCACCCAAAGTAGCTTCCTGGCACGAATCATTTTTCTCTAAGTATTAAATAACTATTCAAATTCGCGATTATAATATTTTCGGAAAATTAATATATCCCATGTTGTCACAACCCGAACCGTTCTGCCACCACCTTCGAACAGAAATGAATAGAGTAACCAATCAAAATTTATTAGAAAAATCATCAGACATCACGCCATTCATTATTATTATGCCTGTCACGTTTATGTTTTCTGACAGAGAGAACAATACTCTTTTCTCATTCATAGTTACCGACCTCAAGAATTGTACATCTCCGAAAATATCAGTTTTATGCAACGTGTTATGACGATGCAGCAGTTTGGCTGGTGCAAACTCAGGGATCTGACTTTTGAGGAATGAATAGTCGGACTATAAATCCTGATCTTTATTTTCCCCAGATTCGACAATTCGAAATATAATACATCCATCATAACGTAGAAGTGGGTACAAACATCCTACAATTAATTCCTTCAACAACGAAAAAAAAAGAACCTGAATTATTTCCGTCATGCCGGTTCTTCTATTCAGGTTAAACATGAACATGATATCGGAAAATTCAATACTGCAAGTGGCTGAAAACCTACACGCAGGAAATGAGTTTTGACCTTAAAATGCATGCGACATACACTATAATTGAAAATAGGCAATGCAAAGCCAGGAAGCACTTAGTTGTGAACTGAGCACACATCGGATAATGGCATTTGACCAAACAGGCGAGTATGACAGAATCACCAATTCATAGACCGTCCTGACAAAAACCAACAATCAACGGCAGACCACAACAATAGAACACCTGTTTGTCGGTTATGCAACTTGTGCTTCGCTGAGATAGACGGGGCGGAGTAGGAAAGGTGCGTTCCGCTACAGTCTTTCCAAGTGAATGGATAATGTACATTTTCCTCTCCTGTTGTTCTCTAGCTATGGCAGAAATCGAAGAAATCATCGATCATCCTACCCTGTACAACAATGAAACCGTTGAAAATTGTTTTACAACTTCTATCTATCTTCTTTCAGGTTCGATATATTCTGCTTCCTTCGTGGCTCCAAGAAGAATGAACCAACTTCTGATGGTCAAGAAGGCATACTCTACACATTCTTCAAGTCCATTTATGTGCCTCTTCTCATGAAAAAACCCGTGAGATGTTTCGTGATGGTAATTTTCTTTGGATGGCTGTGTTCATCAATTGCTATAGTGCCTCATGTAGAGATAGGTCTCGATCAGGAATTGTCTATGCCCGAAGATAGTTTCGTATTGAAGTACTTCCGATTTCTCAAAGATTATTTGAGCATCGGGCCTCCGATGTACTTCGTCGTGAAAAGTGGATTGAACTATAGCCAACCTGAAGCACAGAATATGATTTGTTCTGGGACCTATTGCAATGTGGATTCTCTGGTCACTCAGATATATGGGGCCAGTAAGATTCCCGAGGCGACCTATATTTCTAGACCCAGTACCAGCTGGTTGGATGATTATTTCGACTGGGCTGATACGAATAGGAACGCGCGCCCAGACTCGACGACTTGTTGCAAAGTTCGTAAGGATAATCATGGTTTTTGTCCTCATGATGGAGCTGGTGAGTGGAGTGCCCTTTGAATTTCAGAATTTCAACATTACATTACTTAATACATCATATAACTTCCACCATACTTGTTGATTCACGGTGGAGTTACTGGTGAACCAGATAATGGATCAATTCGAATTTCATGGATAGCATATTCGGACATTATATACCCAATTCAAAAAAAATTCATCAGAAAGCAGTAAGAACTTCGATATTTCAAGTGGAATAAACACACTGTATATATTATTTTTAGAATCTTCATCAATTTCTTTCACCATTTTCTTCATCATTTTCCTATCTTTCTTGAGATGAAAATTAATTTTAATTTACGATTCGGAAATCATGATTTCTAAAAATACTGATATCTTCGACTTCAGAAATATTATGTTATCGAGATTATATATTATTTTAGAATCTTCATCAATTTCCTAACAGCTACTTTTGATATTTTCCCATTTTTGAAATGAAAATCAATTTTAATTTTGGCTTCGGAATTCATGATCTCTTGAAATACTAATATCTTCGAGTTCAGAAATACTATGTTATTGAAATTTGGTTTTGACTTAGGTGGTACTTGAGGGTTTCCCACACTTTAACCCAATATAGGGTGGATTTTCTTCGCTCGAAAAAGTGACTGAAGGTTAATTATTTGACATGGAACACCCTGTATATAATATCATTTTGATAATCCCCATCAACATTATTAACAACTTCTTTTGCTATTTTCTCATACCTATCTGTATTCGTATATCTGTATTCGTGTAACTTCAATTTGTACTTTCGGAAACCATTACACACTAATTGAAAATGCTGATATCTTTGACTTCAGAAATATCAGAATACCAACGTTAAAAATCAACGTCTCATCTAGTCGAAACTCATGCGGGTTGAGAAGATCTGGATAGTTATATGAACTTCACAGAAATACCTCTGGGTGACCGAGACTGCCGAAGCGATCATACACTCCATAAATAGACAACGCCCTCGCTAATTGTGGCAACGCTCCAACAGGAGCCAGAAATGCGAAGAGATTCCCGCCTTCTGGGGCCCCAATAAATTCGTTCATGAAAACGACTTGTAGTAGTAGGATTTTATCGAACCCGCTGCTAACCCAACCTAACAATAGACGCGTGCGTGCCAACTCTTACCGTCGACCATCTCACGACCCTCTCGTCTCTTCTTACATATATAATTCCTGATCTTGACATCCAACGTCCCTGACCTATTTCACCTGAATTGCCAATGGGTATGAATCATTTGTTCTTTTGCCATTCGTTTGTTAGGTCGCCAATGTTGTTCAAAGTTTTTTTTTGTATCTGTTGATAACACGAAAGGAAAACCCATAATGTTCGAGGAACATTGTGTTAGCCAGCGGTGAAATTTTGTGAGAGAGGGAAGGTGTTGGAATTTTTCTTGAAAGTTTAGAGGTTGTAGGCATCAGGATAGATTTCACTAGGCGAAGAATTTCACAACTTATCCGTTCTATTGATGAATGATGCTTAGTATAGCGATGATCAACAAGTCTCGAACCTGACAGTGTAGGGGTGACCAGCCTGAGCTCGTCTAGTTTGTCTACCAGGAATCGCACGTGGTGGCATAATATATGATATTTCCGCTGAGCACCGACCGTGGAAGTATCTTTAAAATATGCAGAGATCGCCGACCTTTCTACAATGTTCTAGATGTCAATGATTTGGTGAGTGTTGTATCATCGACTAGGCGAATAGCTCTCTTCTAAATTGAATCTAAGAGCTCTAGCGTATGTTCGGGGGCTGAGCTCCAAACATGTGAACAGTACTCCAGGACAGGTCGACCTCTGGTCTCTCTCACTCTAGAGGAAAAGGTGGAATGAAGTGTACTATCATCCGTCTAGCTATGAACTGGGCTGGAGGTCACATCCAACAAATCATTGATGTGGAGCGAGAACAAAATTGGTGCCAAGACAGAGCCTTGTGGAACATCAGCATTGATCGTCATTGTATCAGCGAAACCCTGTCTACCACCACGTAGAGTGATCTATCTGCAAGGGAACTCGATAGTAAGACATAGTTGGGGCGGCAAACCATATGACGGAAGTTGTGCTAGGAGGCCTTGGTGCCAAACATGGTCAAAAGCTTTGGAGATATCCAATAATACAGCCAGATACTCCCCATGTTTCTCGATTGGCACCTGCCACTTTTGTGTCACATAGGCAAGCAGGTCTCCAGTTGACCTCTGGTGATGAGAGCCATATTGCCGATCGTTCACGATTCTTGAGCTCTCTAGATATCGGATGAGTTCGATGTTGATTGTTTTTTCTATCACTTTGGAGATCACAGATATTAGTGCAATCCGATTGGTAAGGAGGGTTTCCTTGCCCTTCTTTGGAATCGGTTGGACACTAGCTTTCTTCCAGTTATAAGAAAATACCCCGAGTTTGTACGAAAGGGTGAACAACCTGTAAAGAACTGATGTTAGTTCTGGGACACATTTCTTGAGAACAATAGGCGGTATTCCTTCAGGCCCCATAGCCTTCTTGACGTTGAGGCCAAGCAGAATGTGTCTGATTGTGCGTTGCCTGAAGACAATTAAGTTCTTGGTAGAATTGTCTGCAAACATTTTGGCGATGGTGTTGGCTTTTTCTTTGGTGTTGTAGCCAGTATTTCATCATCCTTTGTGAGGGGAGGAAATGAGCTATAAGTGAAATTCCTCCCGATTGCCTTGGCAAAGGTCCAAAATGAACAACTGAAGGACTGAAGTCACTGTTTGAAATCGATTGTGTATATTGACCCCTATCCGATTTATTTTGTATAGTTGCTCCCATTTGATTCATAAATTATAAGTGTAATCAATGAAAATTGGTCAAACATATTTCCAATTCGTCGAGCAAAAGCGAGAGAAATTTGTGTTGGCCCACCAGAGGCCTCATCAGCTGACCTTGTTTTGCTGAAATATTTGAAACACTTCGTGACGGTATTTGGGACTTTTGAGAAGAAGTTTGGGAAAAAAACATGAGGTATTGCATGTTCAACACCATCTAACGGCAAAGAATCTAAGATAGGTTCCTTAGAAACTACCAAAAACCTATGGTTTTTGGTGACAAATGAGCTACTGAGGAGCTACAGATCTGTCGGATATATGGCTCTACCTGAACGAAAACTGTTGAAAAAAGCCAGGGGGGGGGGGAAGAGGGGTGTCTGCAATGCTATTTATTGCATTTATCATTGCGTTATCGGTATTGCAATGACGCAATTTTTGTGCTTTCAAAGTTGATCCAAATGTATTGAAATTTTTCTAAATTATATTTGCTTGAGATTCATAATAGTGGTAGATTCAAATACATTTCAGTGAACTCTCACTGTCCACAATAAAAAACAAATTCATGAGAACTCCAAGTGAAAAATTGTGTTCCATCATTTTTGAAGTAACGAAAACGTCAATATCATCACGAGAATGACACAAGATTAATGGTAAATAGTAATGATGGTCTAGTCACCAATAACCAAACGGGGTTTTCATTTTGATAAATTTTCACAAATGAATGCTCATAAGACAGAAACTTGACCAGATAGGTATATATGTGATACACATCTATGAGAGACAGCTTTTATAAAATATACAGGGTGTTCCATTTCAATTGATTAACTTTCAGCCACTTTTTCAAACTAACGAAATAATCATATTTATGAACAACCCTATTACATATGTCGATTTTATGTCCGAGGCCCTAGAGAAGGGTCAGCAGATTGACTCTATTTATACTGATTTCTCTAAGGCTTTCGACAGAGTGAATCATGAACTCCTAATTCATAAACTTAACCTGTATGGTTTGGATGGCTTAGCACTCCAGTGGTTAGGCAGCTATTTATCCAACAGGTCACAAATAGTCAGAGTAAATCATTACTACTCCCACGCATTCCAAGTAACATCTGGAGTTCCCCAAGGGTCACACCTGGGCCCTCTCTTGTTCGATTTATTCATTGATGACATCACTTCCTGTTTTCCAAATAGCAAGGCCTTATTATTTGCGGATGATCTGAAATGCTTCAGAATTATAAATAATCCCGAGGATGCTTTCCTCCTTCAATCTGATCTGGATAACCTATCAACTTGGTGCTTATCAAATGGCATGGACTTAAATCCCGAAAAGTGCCACATTATGCGATTCTACCGTTCCCATCACCCAGTTTTATTCAATTATGACATCAACAGGCAGTTAATAAACTCAGTTGACCAAATTAAAGATCTCGGAGTTATCCTAGACTCTTCTCTCAGCTTCAATCCCCATATTACTAATATAGTGCAGAAAGCCACGAAAATGTTAGGCTTTATCAAGAGAACAACCCGTGATTTCAATGATATAACTGCAATAAAAGCCCTCTATTGCTCCTTAGTTAGAGCTAATCTTGATTACTGTTCAACAGTCTGGTCCCCATACTACACAACCTATATAGCGAAAATTGATAGGATTCAAAATAATTTCCTAAGATACGTAGCTTTCAAATCAGGTCTTCACTGTGAATATGCACTACTGGAATACAATCTAAATATCCCCACTCTTGTGGTCCGTAGAAAACATAGAGATCTTATTCTGCTCTTCAATATTATAAATGGCAGATACGATTGCCCCAATCTCCTTTTGAAAATTAATTTCTTGGTACCTTCTCGGTCAACTAGACAAACTCAAACATTCCACATACCTTTCCACAGGTCTAACTATACTTTCAATAACTTCATCTCACGAACACTCAGATTAGCAAATTCTCTCAAGGATCTTCCATTATTTGGTACATCATTAAATAGTTTCAAGGCTCATCTTAAAAAAATCAACTTCTAAACACAAATAGTTATTTTGAAAAATGTAAAGCTCTCATAGTTATTTTGAACAATGTAAAGCACTCATATTATGACATATTACCACTGTACTTTATATTCTATCTGCTTATACAATGTAATTATCTTGCTTATACAATGTAATAATTTTTCCTAAAAGGGCTCGCCCGTATGAATAAATAAATAAATAAATATATTGAAGTAACTAAGGTTTGGCTGAAACCGCCAAGTATCAATCAAATCAAATTTCGATACCGTAGTATTTCTGGAATCGAAGATATCGGTATATTTAGAAATCATGGTTTCTGAAGGAATTGAATGTTTCATATCTATAATTTTTATTTTCTCACAATTAATTATTGATTAATTTTCATTGAATTATCATCCGTTGAAATATCAAAGTTGCTACTGCTTTCTCATTGGAGCGGCAACACCGCATTATCGAAAATATACAAGCTTGGTAGAGAATATTCGAATATGCTTTCCGTAAAATTCTCAAAGTGATCCGTTGTCTGGCTTACTAGAAACGTCTAATAAGTCATTCTCTGTGAATCAGGCTGTATTTGATGAAATTTTATTATTTTGTTTTCAAATCTCTCAATATTGACCAACCTTTGTAACAATTCAATCGGCTGCTCAAATATCAATTAGGGTATCAGTATTCTGCAGAATATGGGCAACACTCATTTCTGCAATAAGAGTACTGACATTTCGACGTCAATAATATCAGGTAGATATATTCGGACATCTCATGATGATCAGGCCATTCCAACGACAGTTTTTTCGAATCAAGCTATATCAATCCAAATTCGAATAATGACACATTCGCATATACCCAATGTTTTTTTGAAACCAAAGATATGACATTATATATCCTCAACTAGATCGAGCTTGAAGAGAGAGGAATTGAAACGACCATGACAAAGAGATCAAAAATCAGCTGACTGTTGGTGTAGTCGAAACATTTCGATGTGCCATGCCATTGTATTGAGAAATACACTTTCAGTTATTTTCATCCGAATCGAGTTAATAGTGTAAGATTATCTACTCAGATCTATTGTTTAGCGAAGTTTATCGATTCATGAGTGTGTTAAAAACAAGACTCAGTTTTACTTGTTGTTATCAAATGAAAATGAGTTAATAATTCACCAATTATGAATATTAAAAAAATGGTAAATAATCGTAGTTCGTTCAGCCGGTTCAGCCCATCAAGTCTAGGAAGGATTTGAAAACTTTGTTCCAAATGGTGTTGTCCTGTTTAGCCTATGACTCTACTTATAGATTCAAAAAAGATCAGAGTATATCATTCCAGAGAACGAGAACCAACAGTGATCCGTTGACTGGCAAAATTGCACCTTTGTTGCACATCCAGACGAATCGATTACTCTTCCTTTTTCTTATGTACGTTTCAATGCTTCTCATAAGTCTATGGGGCAAGAGTGCATCTGGAAGAGAATATATAATATCATATCTTTGAAACGATTCGGCCTGTGCGTGCATTTATATATATATATATATATATATATATATATATATATATATATATATATAGTGAAACTAATTTCAGCCCGTTTGTGTTTTCTACTCGATCCTAGTTTCAGGCGGTATACATAATACTTCTTCCACTACGAACCTGAGGAAATCACAATTATTCAAGGAATTCCTCTGATGAGAAGCAAAACTTTTTTGACCTAAGTAAATAATGTTGAAGAAATTTTACCTAGGTTGATATGAACTGTCAATAGCATCGATAATCTGTAGTATACACACGTAGATACCGATGCCTATGCAACTAATGGAACTGATTATTAATATTAACTGACACGTAAAAGAAATATACCTAGATAAGACTGTGAAATTCACTACAGCCCGCAGCGATTTCTGCAATTATAGGAGATGTTTTGACTAATAAATAATCATCAGTTGAAGAAATTCACAAATCATTTTTGAGCTGAGCTCTCACTGTCAGATGATAATTAGAGATGGGCATCAACTGAAAGAATACCTATGTTCGAAGACTGATACAATTTATTACGTACATCAGCTCGACGGTAGCATTTGCGATGTTCAGGTTTGGATATTTCAATGAACACTGTATTGATATATACCTGCAATATTCGTTATTAATCGATATTCCGATTTCGATCGCTTATACCTACGTGTCCATAGGTAATGATATAGGTACTGAATGGCAATGGCAACTATTATACAGGCTGTTTCATCTGAAGCGCATATTTGAAGTTTTCTGGGTT
This sequence comes from Gastrophysa polygoni, assembly GCA_963576655.1. Lineage (NCBI taxonomy): Eukaryota > Metazoa > Arthropoda > Insecta > Coleoptera > Chrysomelidae > Gastrophysa > Gastrophysa polygoni. The sequence goes on from OY755083.1 coordinate 29,705,361, forward strand.
TACACAGGAAAAAAATCAGCGCTTTGGGCACTGTTAGATTGCCAAAGGTGGAGCAGTTTCTTGGCCTCCTAGGTCACCCGATTTAACGTCTCTAGACTTTTTCCTGTGGGGACATGTAAAGTCGTTGATCTACTAAACTCCAGTAGAAACAGAGCAAAGCTCAATTGGACAGCAGCCTTCCAAATCATTCAAAACAAGGATCAAATGTTTAGTCAAGTACGCCGAAATCATGTGTGACGTTTATATTTTGAAGACGTATGGATGAAATGAAGCACACGTCTGTCTAAAATTTTTGAGATAAGAAAAACAGCTCTCCAGATAATATACATTTAACTCCGGTAAAAATTATGTATTGATAACTCCGAAATGAAAACTGCAGGTGAGGTGCAAAAATATACGGCAAAACCCTATACACTATGTCCAGTTTTACTTTTCTAGATATCTCAGTTGTCTCTTGAGATAGAGAGCTGAGTACACAATGCACTAAAACATAGCATTTCCATATGATTGAATATTTTGTTTCGTCGAACATTTCTACTGATATCTTGATAAGATTTTCCGGAATTGTATTCATTAGGTAAAAATTTCAGATTGTGTCATTGTTAACTGTGTTCAAGTGATTAATTTGATTTCAAAATATTCGAATGATTTCGGAAACTAGTGGTTGATATATAACTCTCACATTTATTATTCTAGAAAATGCTGGAAAAGACAGTGAACCTGCAAGAGAAAAAACTATTTATAAAGTAACTGATAACAATGAGAGTTTTGTTGAAATCGAGGCCTACAACACATTTGTAACATATAATTTCAAATCACTACTAGGAAACCAAATAATTCGTATGTATTGAATATGATCCAGTCATTTCTAGCAACATTTATCATTTGCGGTATTTTGAAAACCTCAAACTATATTTCAACCCTATAGGTCTTCAGACGATTTTTTTTTTTCAGATTGTCTTCCCTGCAATATCACATTTCGTCCAGATAACCATCGACCTGTAACCGAAGATTTCGATCATTATGTCTCCTTCTTCTTGCGTGACAATCCAGATGATATGTGTCCTAAAGCAGGTCACGCGGCTTACGGCCAAGGAGTCAACTACAAATTCAACCCAAGTACACAACTGTCAGAAGTGGGCGCATCCTATTTCATGGCATATCATACTATATTGAAGTCTTCTGAGGATTATTATGAGAGTATGCGAGCAGCAAGAAAGATTGCAGCTAATTTGACAAACACTGTAGGAGTGGAAGTGTTTCCCTACTCTGTCTTCTACGTTTTCTACGAGCAATACTTAACTATGTGGGCTGACACTCTGTTCAGCCTGGGCGTCAGCTTATTGGCTATTTTCATCGTCACTTTTCTACTCATGGGCCTCGACCTGTTCTCGAGTCTGGTGGTCATCATCACAATCACCATGATAGTGGTCAACTTATGCGGCCTTATGTACTGGTGGGACATATCTCTGAACGCGGTTTCGCTCGTCAACCTCGTTATGGCTGTCGGCATCTCTGTCGAATTCTGCTCTCACTTGGTGCACTGCTTCTCGGTTTCGATAGCGCCTACTAGAGTGGAGAGAGCAGCAGATTCCCTGACTCGCATGGGCAGCTCTGTATTTTCTGGAATTACTCTAACTAAGTTTGGAGGCATTATCGTACTGTACTTTGCCAAGTCGCAGATATTCAAAGTGTTTTACTTCAGGATGTACTTAGGAATCGTTTTGTACGGTGCTGCACACGGTTTGATTTTCTTGCCGGTGCTGCTCAGTTTTATAGGTGAGTAAAATGTTTTTTTTCTTGAAAAGCTTTGGTTCTGACTGAAATGGTGTTGAATCCGATATAAGTTCCGAGAATATATAAGAACCACAATCCAAACTCCCTTAGTTGCTACGCGCGTTAGTGACTTCGAAACGCTCGATACCCCGTGTATGGTATGCCTTGCTGAATAATTCTGGCAGAAAGAATGTGAATCTAAAACACAAAGTTGAATAAAAGTTGTACTCACCCAATATCAATTTGAGAGGACCTAAAATTTCGGTATTTCAAGCGCTGGCCAGAAATGATGACACCAATTGAAAGTATATTTAGTTATACAATCCGTCACATGTTAGAATCTAAGTTATTTGCAAAACCGAATCGTTTGGCTTCTGTGAGTCTCTGAGCCATAATTTGAAGAATGGCAACCAGGCGAGATAAATAAATGAAATTTATCACGAATGTGTGAAAAAGAGGCAGAACAGAACAGAGTACTAGGAATGAAGAAAGAAAGGAAGAAATCAAGAAAATCGAATTATAAGAGATAGAGGAAAATTGGGAAAGTTGATGACTTTCATTTTCGAAAGTCAGGAAGAGGATCATTACCGCTTTTTGGGCTGTGGATACGAATGTTTTAAAAAACTACTAAATTCTATAACGGATTATAATTTCGCAGATGCCAAAATGAGATAACTATATAATGCTGTCTTATTAGATATTATTCTTGTAATTCTTATATATATATATATATATGTATGTGTGTACATATATATACATATATACACATATACAATACATATATATACATATATATATACATACATATATACAGGGTGTCCCAACAAAAACTTTCCACACGGATTTACTGGGAAATGAGAAATTATTTTCGGAAACGCTGAAACACGTCGATTTTGATTTCTAGGGGGACACATGTCAGTGATGAATTTAGTCACGCAACTTCATCCCCCTGACAGGGGCGGCTACCCCATTGCGAATCATTATAGGGAACTTGGGTCGAGTGGTACATCATCTGAAAGCTCTCTTCATTCTCTATCCAAACGTTCATTATTTTTTCAAAATCTGATGACTGGTACTTGAGATTAGTGTGGTAATAGATTTAATTTAAATAATCAATATCGTACATATTCTTATCGAAATTCAATTTATCAATTGCTCGAAATGAGCCCCTCCTACCTCCATACAATGATAAAGTTCACTTCCGAAACTATAACGAACGTTTTCCAATACTTCTGGAGTTATGCTGCCGCACTTGTTTACAATTCGACCACGGAGATCCTCCAGTGACTCTGGCGGAGTGGCAAAAACTTTGCTTTTGAGATGCCCCCATAAAAAAATATCCAACGGGTTGAAGTCCGGTGATCTAGCTGGCCACTCAATTGGTCCTCGTCGCCCTATCCAATGATTGGTATATCGTTCATCCAGAAAGTTTCTAACCGCTACTGCAGAGTAAGGTGGTGGTATTAGTCTCACTAGATTTTAGCAGAGCTTTCGACACCATTAACTATAATCGGATGCTAGCTATATTACATTACATTGGCTTTTCTAAAAATGCTATAGATCTGCTAGCATCTTACCTTCTTGGTCGCAAACAAATGGTTCAAATTGGCGATGTACACTCCCAATACATGGAACTGAAATGTGGAGTCCGTCAGGGCTCTATTCTAGGACCTCTGTTATTCGCAATATACACCTCAAACCTTGTCGAAAGTTTACAATTTTGTAATGTACACTTATATGCGGATGACACTCAACTTTATTATAGTTTCCATCCAGATAAAGTATTAGAGTCTTGTCATCACGTGAATGAAGATCTTGAGACTTTCATCAAGGCTGCAGAGGATCATTGTCTGAATATCAATTGTAGCAAGTCTAATGTTGTACTTTTTGGTTATAAAAGTAAGCGGGACCAAATTTATAATGATGTAAGAATTAAAATAAAAAATGAACCTCTTGATAATGTAAGTAAAGCTAAGAGTAGGTATATTATTAGATCCTGATTTAAAATTTGAACATCACATAAATCAGCTCATGAAACGTGCATATGCTACACTGAAGACTATATATAATAATAGACAATTCCTCCATAGACACACAAAATCAATGTTGTGTGAATCATTAATCTTGTCGATTTTCAATTATGCCGATGTGCTCTATGGTCCATTCTTAACTAGCCAATATCAACGTAAAATACAAAAAGTGCAAAACTCATGCTTGCGTTTTATATTTGGAATTCGCAGAAGAGAACATATTTCGCATAAACTTAAAGATAATGAATGGTTGAATATGAGGAACAGAAGAAATTTACATGCAGCTGTCCTATTCCAAAACATAATTGTAGTTAAATACAATACGTCATACCTCTACAAAAAAATCACTTACAGAACCGATGTACATAATGTGAATGTGCGACACGAAGGAACTCTCTCTCCCCCCTCCCCCCCCCCACCTATTAAACTTGAAACCTTCAGACGAAGTTATACCTATCAAATATGTTCCATATACAATGAAATACCTAAGGCACTCAAAACCTGCAGCTTCGAACAATTCAAGGAAAAGTATAAGAGATATTTGTTGTTAAAACAATCCTAGCACTCAGTAGGCACTACTCAATTCCTGTTAATTTATTAAATACTATGTCATTCATATATGTATATTATGTCAGTCATATGTATTTAGCGATATGTTGTGAGGGTTAAGTGGAAGAACAAGTTACAAGAGGGTTTTAAATCACCTTGTAAATTGAACTTCGCCCTTTGCTTTCATTGTAATTCATATTTTCCTGTAAGTTTTCTTTTTTCTGTAACTGAAATCGGCGATGAAAGCAATAAAGACGTTTGTTATTATTATTATTATTATTATTATCAAAATTATTGAAATTGAATTCTTGGATATCACGTCTGTCAAACTCTTCAACATCAATTGGAGCAGAAGAATCTAAAGTAATCGACTTCGTCGTATTATTCAATATCGAATTTATAGCTTCGCCATTTCTTGCAACAGTAAGACACTCTGGTATTTCACAGTTATGGATTTTATGATGGGGTATTATAATTCCTCCGTTCTCCATAGAAGGTTTTACTTTAATGACCTGTTCGGTCTGTGGGGAAATCTTCATTGAATTCAACTCTGTTCTTGTCCTATGATAGGATAAACTCATTTCAGCAAAAGGTGTGATCAAAATTGATTTATCGAAATTCAGTCAGTAGCTTCAAATTATCTAGACCTTTAGAATTTTAATTTTACCGGTTCTGGCATATTGAAGATTCTAGAAGTAGGTAAATGTGCACTGTACTTATGAACAGATCTTTGGAAAACTGTTGAGACTATAAACGGGTCGTTTTCAATCGAATTTGGAAAATATTTGAATTCAATTTCAGGATCTATGAAGGATTTTGTGGATCCTTTGTCTATTGATATCTTGAGATTATGTTATGGAGAGGTTATGTACGGTAATTCACTAGAATCCGTATTATCGCATGAAATTATTGGTTGATTCGCCTCGGGTTGCTTTTTGTTTTATCTGAGAAAAAATTTTCATCATAAAAATATTCATTTTCTTCGTCATATGGCTTCGAATGATTATTTTCGTTATTCTGTTCATACTGCGACTGAGGTATTGATTCATCAACTTCAGTATTGTAAAGTTCTTCTGAACTGAAATTCTTCTGTAGTTGCCTGTATTGAGAGGCCCCTGCTTGATTATTATGACGATAGGTTTGTCTGGTATTAACTGACATTGGTGTCTGATTATATGATGGTTCGAAATTTGGGTTAGATGTTAAAACATTTGTACTGCGATTTTGTTGTGATTTGAAATCTTGCGGACTCTCGAAAGATCTCTGAGGTTGACTCGGTCTTGTTTGGAAATTCATCGGTTACGATGGGAACTGATTATTCGCTTGATTGAATATTGGTCTAGAGTTGAAATTTGATCGCTGGCTAAAATTTGAATAGTTTTGATTCCTCTGGTATGAATTTTGTTGTGGTCTGTAGTTTGGTCTGATTTGGAAATTTGGTTGTCTATTAACTGATCGATTATTTATTAGTGAACTATTCTGATGAGAGTGAGTCATATAATATTGATTATTTTCTTCTTGGGTGATAAATTGAAGTGCTTGGTTCAAATCAACGGGACGCATACATCTAGTATTTCTTAATACACTCAAAAATGATTCCAAAGCTAACTTATTTTAAAGATTTCTTTTCTTCATTAGAATTCCGGGACCTTGAGCTTCTTGTACATCTATATACGAGCACAAGAGATTCAAAAGCTGAATAACACGATCGAAAAATTGCTGAGGTCGCTCATTCGGAGATTGTTCAAGCATAACTAGATCTCTGTTGAGGCAGGCCTCGTCTCTTTGGTCAGCGAAATTACGATACAAGGTATCTTTCAGCTCTTACCAATTCTTAACGTTCTGAATATTAACCATTAATCGTGCATTACCGGTTAATTTTCTGATTAATGAGTGAAGCAAAAAGGTATTCAAGAAATTATCAGCATTTGTAACGTCGTAAAAATTTTGAATTATACTCTCGCAAGTTATAAGGAATCTATTCATTGGGGTTTCCATCAAATTCAGGGACGCATTTCAAATAATCAGGTTCGAAATCTTGAGGGGCCATATTTGAAGTAACAGTTATCACTTGATTATTTCTTTCGATATTACTATTTGTATTTATTATTGGAATATTTTCTTGGTCGTCTGAGTCAGAAGAAGACGGTGCCAAAGATAGATTCTCAAATAGTGATTCTAAAGATATGAATTGTACTCACTATATGAAGATGACTTTGCTCATCGTTCACATAACTTATGAAGAAGTAGCCGGTTCTGCCGATTTTTGGATATTCACCTGGTCCACTGCTTCGCAGAGAAAGACGATTTTTGTCCTTTCCATCTTTGGTTGGTTCTGGTTGACTTGTGCTGGATAGGTCCTCGATGGACTGGGTTGCCTGAAGTTCTAGGAGCCACTCTTTCCGACGAAAAGTCCGAAAACCCCACAAGTTCTTTTCAGATAGCCGGTTAATTGTAAAAACAAAAACCAATGCTAGATGCACTAATCCCGACTATCCTACCGACTGCGCCAATTTTATTTTCGAACTGACAAAGTCTCATTTTGAAAACAATTTGTTTCGACAAGAGTACAATATTATGATATGTTAATGGTATGAAGTTATGATTCTGACTGCACTTGGGAATTAACAAAATGAAACAAGAAGATTCTCAAAGCGTCAGCGAAATCGGAGCGGTCCATGGGAACGCCGATGCAGGATTCCAGTTCTTGGGAAGCTTATGGGAACCGGTGATATAATTTGTGAGACTACCTAGACTACTACGGCATGATGATGTAAAATTTAGATTTTGTGATTCAACTATTATGTTCATATGATTTATATTCTCACATTTATCTTCAAATCTAATATACTCATTACGTAATTCTTGGTTTTCCAGTAACTTTTTGGGTTTTTAAATGAGTCTGCATCTTGTTCCTCTCGAGATTAATTTGATAATGGTGATTTACAACATTCTCCAATCTTTCAGATTCTGGATATTATATCTTCCAAAGAATGTAACCGAATCAGTACAGGTATCACAATTATCGTTTTGGGAATATTGGAGATTGTTATAAGTTTTTTTAAGAGCAAGGGGACCAGAAACTATCGGACCAAATTGCGTACTCTGATGGGTACGCATATTGTCAACTGATTATAGTTGCCCTATGCAAAGTAACTCTCGAAATATTTTTGCACCTATTAGAACATTTATCTCATGAGATTTATCGAAATCAGGGTCAGCCAGGAATATTGCCTGCTGCTCGTGGTATGAATGAGCAAGTTATCTTGACAGAAAATAAGGTTTCGAATGATTGAACTGCAATAATTGTTTTATAATTATTCTCGGAGCATTTTTTATCAAGAATACTCTTGCAATTCTGAACGGTCACAACATCATTCTGAAATGAAATGTGATTGGGTGCCACAATCTAGAAGACATCTGCAATTATAATACTCACCATCACGATCTTCAATCTGAATAGCTGCTGTTGAAAGTAATATTTGATATACTATTTCGTGGTCACCGCCCAGTTGACTAGTCACATGTACAGGCTGTCCCATTTTCGATGTCCTTACGGGATATCTCGCTTATTTTTGAAGATACAGATTTGCGGTTTTCGCGAACGTTGGCTACTTTTTTGTGAAACTCACGAAACCATGAAAAAAATTTCCATAGCCCGCTTCGTTCCTGAGATACAGGGCGAAATTGACAATATTGCATTTTGGGACCCCCCCTGTATCTCAGCTATCTTTCAACTTAGAGGAAAAGTAAGAACTGTTTCTTCCACAATTTCTCACGTAGAATCCAGTGGCGTAGTCATATTTTTTTAATGAGCTGTCGTTATTTAGATATAACCCAAATTTATGTTTTTTAAATAGAACACCCTGTATATTTTTCAATATTTAAAACAAGAAAGCTTCGCGCTTTTCAAAAATATATAACACTTATATGATATTTTGATTATTAGTCCTGTATTTGGGTAATTTTCAGTTTTTTATGGCAAGTCAAGACAAATAACTTCTACTTTTAGAATAGATATTCTGGCGCAATAATTAAATACCACTCATTTATATAGGGTAGAATGAGAAGTATTCATTCAAAATGATTATTCAATTAACAATTTGATAAAACATAAATCAATTTGATAAAACAATGAAACAATTAAACATTAAACAATTTTATAAAACAATGAATTCAAACACTACTACAATTAATTCTTCTCCTGTTGAAAATGTCTTATAAATATTGTTCAAATTGCTGCCCATACGTAAATATTCGAAAGCTTCTTTCGTAGCATTCATCAGTGAATCTCGATTTCCATGCCGCGTGTGATATATTTTATTTTTTATATGGCCCCATAAGAAATCTAATATCGATAAGTCAGTGGACCTTGGCTGCCAGTGAATGGGACCAATATTACCAATCCACTGGTTTTGAAATCTTTCATCAAGATAAACCCTGATGGCACCTGCGTTATGACAAGGTGTGCCATCTTGTCGGAAGAAACTGTGTCTGAATTGAGCCAACGGAATTTCGTCAAATAGTTCAGAAAGACAATCATCTAAAATTTTCAAATATCTTTGGTGATTCAAGTTACCGTCAAAAATTCGATAGGCTAGTCTTCCTCTATAAACGAAACAAGATACATTAAAGCCGAACCTGCCTTGCTGTTGGCGAACCACCGTAACGTGATGATTTTCATTTGACCAATAACGATGATCATTTCGATTAAATATTCCAGCGCTACTACATACCTTCTACAAAATGCGCTTCACAGCATCACCCGGGTTCAAATAATTGTAGGGGGTATATTTGTTCTTTTTCAATGTCTTGGAAACCCTTGTCTTTGGACTGCCAAATGATTCTCCAATTTCTCTGCAAGAAGTATAATTATTGCTTTCTTCTACCTTTGCAAGGACACTAATTTCATCGTTTTCGGCATTTTCTTTCCTATAACTTTTTGGTCTAGGCTCCTCAAAAGATCCAAAATTTTCCAAATTTTCTTTCAGTCTGCAAAATATTTTCCTATTTGGTTGTCTCCTCTCGGGATACCTAAATTTTTTATCATATTGTAATTAACTGATACCCAGCAATTGGGAGATAGTAAATACCTTTCCAAATATAGGTCCTTCGCTTGATTTGCATTGAAGCCAACTTGGTAATATATCTCAACCATATCTAATCTCGTAGTTTTGATATCCTGGATTATTATTCGCCATTGTATGAAAAAATTTTAAGCTTTGACAGGTAGGTGACAAGAATTGTAAACAATCTGCATTTGTGTTTTTTTTTCATAGCTACCTACTAATTAGGTCATAGTCAATTAATAGTACTGAATATTGGTAAATATGGTAAGTGTGTGACGAAACACTGTCAGCAATGAGAGAAATATGAAAATTTGTGAAGTGGATAATGTTGCCACATTTTTACAAGGCCTATTAATAAGAAACCTACAAAAAAACTGAAAATTACCCAAATACAGGACTAATACTCAAAATATCATATAAGTGTTATATATTTTTGAAAACCGCAAAATTTTCTTGTTTCAAATATTGAAAAATATACAGGGTGTTCTATTTAAAACAACATAACTTTGGGTTATATCTAAATAACGACAGCTCATTAAAAAACTCTGACTACGCCACTGGGTTCTACGTGAAAAATTGTGGAAGAAACAGTTCTTACTTTTCCTCTAAGTTGAAAGATAGCTGAGATACAGGGAGTCCCAAAATGCAATATTTTCAATTTCGTCCTGTATCTCAGGAACGAAGCGGGCCATGGAAATTTTGTTCACGGTTTCGTGAGTCTCACAAAAAAGTAGCCAACGTTAGCGAAAACCGCAAATCTGTATCTTCAAAAATAAGCGAGATATCCCGTAAGGACATCGAAAATGGGACAGCCTGTACTTCACATAATTCACATTCCAAACCTTATATATTTGGTCGGCGAACTTGATTCATCGGAAGTGGCATACAAAGAATTGGAAATACTTGCTTGTTTGGAATCGATAATTTGTTGTGACATTCATCGCAAATCTTCTACAGGGTGAATGCTGAATATAATGGGGAGTGCCTTCAGTTTCGATCATAACTACTCTAATGGAGATATATGGATGTGTTTGTACTGATAATCCGCTTTTGTTTCAGAAATTTCACTTAAAGATCAACCATTGACGGTTTTCTTCAGATATTTTTTTTATACGTTGGAAACTCATTTGAACGGTTTATGTAATCTAGAATCAATTGAGAAAAGACTTAGTCTCTTGAAGGGGGAGAAAATTCATGGTGAATAAACTTCTTCATCTTGATATGTTAATCAATTGTCTCTAATGTTCGTTATTTTGACAGTATTTAGCACTATATTCCTATCCGAAAATATTTCCAACAAGAAATAAGTTCAGCAACGACGGACTTGCTTTTAAAAAAAATAACTTTTTATTATAAACTGAAAATATAAGTTCACAGCGAGATGATTTTGCGTTTGAATATAAAGTCTGACTGCGGTTTGCAGTAAAAATGGGAATTAAGAAACCTCGGTGCTTGTTCGACATCTCGGAATCCAAGGGTGTTGAGTTACGGTGGAGTCAGCAGAATCTTCCGTTCAATGGTGATATAATTCAAGTGACGATTCGTCACGATCAAATGGATCATGGGTCAAAATTCATGATTTCACCAATCAAGCCACACATCAAAAATTGTTCATGCAGCATAAAAAAAAAGAAATTATTTGAAACACTTCATCATACACCGCAAACACGTGATACTGTTTAGTTAAAAACATTTGCTTCGTTATTTGACAATGTATCTGTTTAAAATTATCGTTTCATTGATTTACGGAGAGGAAAGATGATTCAACGTCTCGCTTGATAAAATGTGGATATCAAAGGACGTAACTTCCTGAAGCCTTGAGTCTTTGATATTAATATGCGATATTTAATGCAAATGAAATGACAACACAAGTTGTCGTTTTCTTCTTAATCATAGAATGTGGAAACCAGATTCAATTCGTTATAACATCTGTGTTATTCTTGATTTCAATGAAATATGGCAATACTTCAGTTTCGCGATGTTACTGCTTTTTTTGACTTTTTTTTTGTGTTTGAGATGCGAAAACATGAATTGGAATCAATATTTTTTACTTATACTTGTACTTTGTGCGACGGTCTATTATATATTAGACATAGGTATCTGGAAGAATGTTAATTTTGGAAAAATTACCACTTCAAGCTATAATTCCGAAACGAATCCATAGGTACTCATTTTATGAATCCAAGTTCTTCTGATATCAAGTCATGGGGTGATTTTTTGGCGGAGAGCCGATTTCTTACTCGATTTGTTTATGAACGATCACCCGGTGCATACCAAATTATGAGTGATGAGCTCAATAATGACTTGAATTTTGTTTTCATGTTCCTCATATGATTTCATGTAATGGATTCATTCCTTATGATAATCCAAGAAGTAGGAGAAATGAGCTAGTTAAAAACTGATTCATCATTCTAATTTTATAATGTTGAGATGATTTATTCATGCTTCGACCTTCCCATTAGTTATACTTCTTGGAACAAGACAAGGAATGTTACTCTGCAGTGTATTCAATGTTTATCAAATAACATTTGATCAAATATTGAATATCTGTGAAATTTGGTGTCTTTTGATAACATTTTTCTTGACATTATATATTTATCCCATGCTTATTGAATAATTTCCGAGTAAATTTTTTAACTCTCTTTGAGATTTTATTACTTCAAATTTTTGGGTTGATATGAGCCATTTTTCTAATATAATGGTGAAATTTTTGGTATTGCTTCTGCTCCTTGTATTCATGAATATTTTGATGTCATACAGGATCGCCCATGAATAAAGAGAAATTGGCCAAACACAGGACTTTAAACGGGGAACATTTCCAGGAAACACATTTTGGCAGAGTAAGATCAATTGTCTTTACATAATAGTCAGTTCAGAATATTCAGGTCGTATATTTATCCTTGTATATGTTCGATCCATGACTATTGAAGTGACTTTCTATCGTGCCATACACTTTCACCTGAAACATTCTGACATTTTTGGGACAGATTTTATGCATTCATATGAAGTCTGATACTGAATGATTCTCTCATACACATACCAGTTACCTACGAAGAGGTATTGAAAAGACAAAGAAATTGGAGTAGTCATATTTCAAACTTAGCAGATGCGTAAGGTGAAAGATGGTAGGCATCATGAGTACATTCCATAACTCCAACAATCACATTGAACTAAATTAATCAGTTATTTTTTCATCTGCAAATTTTCTTGATTCTGAGATAAGCGTCATTAACATCTTTGTTAATGAGTAAACTACATGTAGTTATAGTTATCATACAGGGTGGCCCATCGAAAACGTACCGCAAGGCATTACAGGCTGAGAAAGAACTTTTCGATAAAATCCGAAAACAGGTCAAGTTTGTTTGTCAGGGGGGCACATTTTGACGTACAAGCATAGTAAAACCATCAACCACCTAAGTAGGGGTGTCACCCCAACATTTTTTTCAAATGGGAAGGGGTGTCAAGCGATGCCACTTTAGAAGGGGCTGGTCATTCCCTATACAGTGCTGCTTACATTTTCAAAATCGATCCACTCCTTCTGAAAATATGGAGCGTTGAAACTCCAACGATAATGTGTGACGAAAAATGCAAAAAATGATTCAATTGTACTTCAAAACTCATTTATTAGTCAAGTAAATATTCGAATTGCTGTCCGTTAACCTGCATACAGTGGTATAAGTTATTTTCAAACCGTTGTCGTACATTCTGGAGCATTTGGGGTGTCACTTCGCGACATACGTTAACAGCGACTTGGCAAAAATAGCGAATTCATCTGAAGGAACTCACTGCGATAAAATACAATTGAACCGATCTTTGTATTTTTCGTCCCACATGATGGTTGGAGTTTCAACGCTCCATATTTTCTGAAAGGGTAGATCGATTGAAAAATCTAATCAGCACTGTATAGGGAATGACAAGCCCCTTCTAAAGAGGTATCGCTTGACCCCCCTTCCCATTTGAAAAAAATGTTGGGGTGACACCCCTACTTAAGGTGTTGAAGGTTTTACTATGCTTGTACGTCAAAATGTGTCTTCCTGACAAACAAACTTGATCTGTTTTCGGATTTTATCGAAAAGTTTTTTCCCAATTTCCAAATGAAAAAATATAACATAACATGAAATATTTTTTGTCATTATAGGTGGACGTAGATATCAATATTTAGTAATTTTAACATACTCCGATTATCGTATCAGAAATCTTGAATGGATATATCATAATCTTTTGTGAATTTTTCAGAGTAGGCATTCCTATGCTATGCGAATACATCACGTGAATGAATGGATGTTTGTGGGAATCTAGTCATGGTACCTACTAGGATCGTGCAGAAATATCGATATATACAGTGTGGAACAGCCAAATGGAGTAAATTCGACAACAAATAAATGAGGGTGTGTTGGGAAAAACGCTTGGACACGTCGATTAGTATTTTTGAAAACGCATTTTCTTCAAAAAAAATTAAATTATATAGAGTGTGTCATGTGACAGTCGTCAATACCAACTTTCCTATTTCAAATGGAATACCCTGTATTTCATTCCATTTTTAAATTCTCACTGAAGAGCTGATTTCATCGATACACTACACTTGGGGTCTAGAGATTATAGAGATATAGGGTGTGAAAAATCGAGATTTTTCAACTTTGGGATTTTTTTGTGTCGAAACTATTCAATAATGGTCAAAACGGCTCACATGTCCCTGTTTTAACTTTTGATTCACTACCTATTGTCATTCAATTGAAACAAATATAGGGTGGTGCAGAATTCAGAAAATTAATCATCCTGTATCTGTCCCAAAGAAATGTCAGTAGATAGTATATCGATAATTAAGATAGAGACATGTAAGTCGTTTCGACCAATAATGCATAGTTTCAACACAAAAAATTCATCACGTTGAGAAATCTTTATTTTCACACCCTATATCTCTGTAATCATTTCTGCTAGACCCCAAGTGTGGTGCTCTTCAGTGTCTACTTGAATGACGAAAACGACGAAAGACAGATATTTCAAAAACGATAGCTAGGGTTGTGCATAAATATTGATATTTCGACATACGGGTGTTGCAAAGCTCGATACAAAGTTCAACGGAGGTGAGAGGGGAGGTCATTTTGAGTCCATTGAGCCAAACATACATCAGTACCAAGTCTCACCATTCTCATAACTGTAACTATAACTGTATGAACTGTATAACGATGACATCATTCCATTATGAATTTTGAGATTTATATATTTATATTGATCACCTATATTTTTTGAAAATGATCAATAGTAAATAGAAATCAATTAACGTCATGCAGCCATGCATTTTATGGTGTCATAATTTCCATAGGAATTCACATTAAAATTCCAGAGTCAGTAAAGAATTTCAACCTCGTGGCAAAATTCGCCAAGAAATGCGTGAAATCCATACAGTGATGAACCTACCTTAATTCTTATTAGTTTTGAAGTCACGTACCAATGGCAATGATTGATTTGAAAAGTCACTTCAGTATCAATTTGAAATTTTGTATTCATAACTTCTTACAAAATCAAAATGATACATATACGTGGAAAAATTGTCAATTTTGCTCTATTAATATTCATTTCATCAGGCGTGATGCACAGAACACAGCGAATCCAAAGTCACCCACATCTGGAGGGACCAACAGAGCCAACGGTGGTGTCACCTTTGCTGCCATCCACATCACGGATTAATTATGATTCTATAGTGTCAACGAATGCGTAACCACAATTTCAAATAGCTCTAAAATATATATCAGTGAACATGTGATACGATAATGACCTATTGATACGAGTGAGTTGTGATATTCTCTCCAAATGTGTGTTTGTGTCCGATGCTCACAGGGTTCGGCATATTCAATGATGAACCCTGTGTGATATTGATAGAATAGAAAATTATATTCAACCAAAGTATTTAGGTAAAGGTTATGTTTACTCTGAGGATGTTTTCGGTTATGTTATCCTTTCATTTTCACCTCTACTTTTTTATGTATCATGCACATTTTTTCCAAATCAACAGTGTCACCATAGTTGAATTGAATATATATTCATGTTTTATTATACATATTTTCATCTACATTGAATGATCATGTCTCGATAAAATTAAATGTCAATTTTATGAGAATTACATTGATGATCTTACTCAAAATTATGATGTAGACTGGGTATATTTTAGAAGGTGTCCCCAAATGCTATACTATACTCATGATCGAAATTTTCTTCTTGGAAAGAAGTTATGATAATAATATTGAGCATAAGCTATGAGTTATTAGTATGTTATAATGAATATTGTGAAAACCTTGAGAAGCTTGGAAAAGTTTTTTCATACGAGTGATGAATAAAAATAAAAGGATTTTTCTTTATGATTAGTTCAACTGAATCGATTGGATTGTTTCCTATATTCACTACTTATGTCATTTAAGCGTAATTAACGACCAACATAAATGGGATAGCAGAATTACAGATTCATTTTGTGATTTCTCAACATTAACATTCTTTATTCACATTGATCTATACTCTGAACCAGGAAAAACTTGTACAAGAATCAGTGATTGAAAATTAAGTGCTAATTCATTTTAGTGTGTGAATAATGATAGTTATATAAGATATCATTAGTTTATTGAATGTTACTGTTATTAATAATTTTATCGACTTACTGGATGAAAACAGCATTCTGACGATCAAAAATATCACTGAATTCGAAAGACTAGTTTTCATGCCGCAATTCAGAACTTTTGTTTCTGAATCTAGTTTATCCCCACCTCCACAGTGCTCTCGAATTCCAACAATGTAAATATTCATAGAATTCAAAGAAATATGGATGGACATGGTGAAGATAAATCAAAAACAACACAGTGTACTTACTGATTCAGTGTACTGTTCTACTGAATAGTTAATTGAGAAAATATGTTTTGTTTTTGGACCAGACTGTACTTTTTATAAACATGGATTTTTCTGGCACTGGTGATTTTATAAATTGTATAACATACTCGACATACTACTGGATTTTTATGTGATCCTTTTTGGCTAATACTGGATTTGGCTATTTGGATTTGGTCCTGAATAATTTTGGCAATGCTGAAGTATAATTTCTGTAGAAAGAAAATGAGTAAATTTTACTGTATTCTACATTCTTCGCTTTCATATCATTGAATTATCATTGTCATCTGCAAATTTCAGAATAATTGCTCATTCAGTACTGATTAATTTCCTGCGCTTTGGCGTTTTCCATTAACATTCCACAACTTCTGGTCAAATCTTTTCTATTTATGTATATGTTTCAAATTATTTTATAGCTTACATTTTTTGTCGAAATAAAAGTATTTTTTGATGGAACTATCTTATCTTATTTCAAAGAATAAGAGCTGAATGGGTATGTTCAACACGAAAAAAAATTGGAGTAGCTGATTCTTACATAAAAAATCACACATTTTCAAATTTGGAACATTTTGAGAATGAAATATTTAAATCTAATCCCTCTTTTCATTTGAAAAACTGATCAGGAAATACGGCCCAGTATGAATCATGAATGTATCAATTACGAGTGTGAACAAATATAATCAATTCAAAGCCAATCTCTGAAAATCTGTAGCAGGTGTTATTTTCGATGAAACCAGAATTCAAGAAAAAAAATCATTTGTGGAACAGTTCAGCTTACTTTACTGATGCCATACTTTCACCCTATTTCTTTTTTATCTAAAATACACTTGTTATTTTTTCAAAATTCAACGTTACAGCGGGACTCGAAAAAGATACGAAAAGCCTATTTAGTAATTTTTCTAGCAACAGAGAGATATGCATAGGAAGAAAATTCGATGCCAGAGTCGTGGTGAAGCACTTGATCTAGTCGAATTTGGCGCAAGAAAGTTTATGTGGGAGGCTTCCGTAATTGAGCACAGCACCGTTCATGATAGTAATTACGAACAGGTGTGGTTTTAGCTGATAGTAATCACAAACAGGTCATGTTTTAGCTGATGTAATTTATCATCATTCGTGATGATAATGAAAATAAGACGAACGACAGTGAATGGTTTTGTTGTGGTGACTTCTTCTTCAGTCCGCCGCTGTCAATGGGAACGATCTAAACATAGTAATTTTGCATCTGGTCTGTTCCGATGTATACGTTACGAATAGGATACATATAGTTGAGCGCACACACTGCTTGAAACTGATCTTTGTAGCTAACAGCTACATGTGAATTGTGACAAGGGAGACGTCTACTCCTTTTTATTTTTTTTTCTATGACAGCGAGATCAGTTCTGATGCGAGACCGATACGCACGCGATTGTGATTCTCTGTGCAATAATCTCTATTTGCGGTAGTTACACGGACCTTTTCGATTCGAAATTTAACTCAGTGCAAAATCCACAAAAGTGCATTCTAATTGTTCAAGTTCCTGTTTGGCAATTATTTTCATAGTTGCGTTTCCACGCAACTTTTGTTAATTCCATCAATAATTTCATAGCGACTTCAGGAATCGCCAATAACAAAAAGCAGTATTCATCTTTTTTGTGACCCGTTGTGTTTTTGCCCGGGCGAAGGTGTTTTGCATCGTCTGTCCTGCTGAAATATAGCCCAGGAATTATTCTGTTTTTTCGGAACATGGAATTAAACACAACAAATGTAAACATTGCCAAAGATGCCACACTTCAAATCATCCTCCAGCAACTCAATACTCTAACGCAGAGCACAACTGAAATTCGAAATCTTTTGTTAGCTCAAAATGAAAAAATTGAGTCGTGTTTGTCATAGGTAGCGGTTTTGAAAGAGGAAACGGACATTTTGAAATCGAAAGTTCACAATCTGGAAAACAAAATTTTAAGGGACAAACCTCGAGGTGACATACAATGAATTGAAAAATGAATTGAAAATGCGTTTCGAACGAGAGAAAAACCTAATTATATTTGGTTTGGAAGAAACGGTTCCGGCGAACGAGGTGGAAACGCTCATAAACAAACTAATCTTGCCTCACACTGTAGCCATCAATCATATCACTCGTCTGGGAAAGCATAGAACTGGTTTTAAGAAACAGTTCTGAAGTTTCCAAAAGCTCGTATCCTCGTATCAGAATCAGGAGTGATGAAACACCAAAACAAATGAAACGATTAGGTGCTCTGTACGATGATCTGAATGCCCGAAGAGCCAATGGAAAGACTAATTTGGCTATTAGATATGTGAATAACATCCCAAAAATTGTCACCGTTTCTGACTATCATCAAGGTAATCCAAAACGAACGTGCGAGGAAGAAGAATCACCAAGACAAAATCAATTGAAAGTAAGCAGATCGTTCAACGGGGAAGTGGCCAGCACAGATACTCGCTCCCAACATTCAAAAAACGGAGTGTGGGATCTGGGACAGATTTGATATTCTGGAACATACAAGGATACAGGAACATCGATAATTTTTTGCAAGATAATCCCATTCATTTCGATATTTTGTGTGTCTGTGAAACCTGGATGACTAATGCAGTAGAGGTACCTCTTGGTGTACGTTCTGAGTTCAATATTGTTTCCTCTCCGGCAATCAGGGAGAAATCGAGAGGACGTGCTAGTGGCGGCATTGCAATCTTATACAGAAAATATTTTTCGGCGAGTCTTCTCGATTCCTCTCCCTGGTGGCTCATTTACTTGTTCAAAAATCATTCTTGTGAATTCATTGTATGTTCGGTATATTTCAAGCCATCCTGTGACATTGGAGAAATGCTCGAAATTAGTTGTTGTTTGTAGTATTCGTAGTTTGAATTTGTAACTGTTCACAAAATGTCCGCAAAAAATGTACAAATTTGTTTTCTCTGCGACTCCAAGAGCTCCAATTCATATCATCGGTAAGAAATTTATCACACGGGTATGTGTTGCTTCCATAATGAATGTTCATTTACATCATTTCAGTTTTCCAAAAAAATCATTATTTTTGTAGAAATAACAAATGAACATAGACCATGTAAAAGGAACCTCGAGGAATTGAATTCTGAGTCATTGGAACCTGGTCAGAAAAAACGTAAAGCATGTAAGTATTTTGAGTATACAGTGTGGCTTTTTTAGTCCCCCCTGTTAACTTTTGAATGGTTCTACTAATAGAAATGAGACAAAAACTGATTCGAATAATATCACCGATACTTCTTCCTCAAATAAATGACATTGGCACATCAACTCAAAATTTTCAAACAGCATATGGGGGTTCAAGTGGCACATTGTTGAAAAGATAATTTAATTCTGTTTTCATTTTTTTTTTTCGAATGTCACCAGTTTTTTTTTACAAAAATGATCGGAATGACATTTCATTATCTTTTCACTCTTTTCAGTACATTGTATTTCGCTACTTATTTATTCATTATATTTCTTTCTTCAGATACTATGCAGAAAATGAAGAATAAAATGGACAAGCAGAGAGTGAGGATTAGAGTTCTCCAACAGAAAAATAGGCGGCTCACAAAAAAAATTGATAATTTGAAGCAACTCTTGGAAAGTTTGAGATCAAAAAACTTGATTTCAACTGGTGCCTATGATCACCTAATGGTAATGTATTCTTCTGATCAACAGAACAATTTTATACTAGGTTGGAGTGGGGTAAGTGTCAAAAAGTTATTTTCGGACGTCCATTGTCTGAATATTTGAATCCTGCAGAAATAATAGTAATAGTAATTATTATTACTGAATTAAGTCAAAAATTCGATTGAAGAATTGGGCTAAGTATGATCAGAAAAACAATAATAGTTACACTTTAAATATTTTTTTTCAAACAATATGCCATTGGCATACCTATTGAAACTGGTCTCTGGAGACCAACTATTAATTTTTGCTAATCTTAGATCTACGTATTCATCAGCTTAAGTTTATCCATTAATGTCCTGTAGTTTGTTTTGATTTTCACACAACATCACACACTACACTGTGCTCTGCTTTTTACTGTATAACTCAAAGAGCTTTATTCTGTTGAGTCTTCTTTTCAGGTTGTCGTTGTCCAGGAGTTGGTAGGGCTCAAAATTGACGTGATGATGGAGACGCACTTCAAGTTTGTGAGCGAAGCGTTCGATTTCGGCTGCAACATAAGCGATACTTAGGTCATCAATGTCACTGTTGTGCACATGCCTGAGGGGCATTCACAATGTTCCTCAGGAATGTGGAATGTATTTTGTTTATATGTGTCGGTTTGGCACACCCCCACAGTTGAATGCCATATGTACAGGTTGGTTTCAAAACCTGGTTTTATATCAATAATTTGTTATGTACTGACAAATTCGAATTTCTTTCCAGTAGCCAGTATAACCTTCTATATTTGATGTGGAGCTTTCTCTTTTTTTCTTGACATGTTCTTCCAAGTTTGATTTTCTCATTCCGAGATACTTTGGACACTTTTGTTATTGAACTATGTTTCCATTGATGATTCAATAACATGGTGATACCCAAACGAGATACATTTTTAATTTTTTTTGTTACTACACGAAAGGGAATCCTAATATTCGGGGAACAGCCAGCGGTGAGCATTAGGAAAGGCTTCACTAGGCAAAGAATTCCATTGTTCATATTGGTACTACCTTGGAGACTGGATGGACGCTGTGGTGTCACACAATTGTACAATGTCGTCACACTACATTTACACACTCCACACCGAAATACGTATTTTGATAAATAATTTACCATTATCAGTAGGCAATCTAAACACTACAATTGGTAGTACCTATCTAATCGTTGAATAATTAAACTGATTTATTCTGTTCCATTAGGCTTCCAGCACTTATTGTAAACAAAAATAATTAATTATGTTTGCTGATTACATTTACCTCAGTATTCAGGACCAATGTAATTTTTATATGCATCATGTGCTAGACTAGTTGGGGCAACTGTTATAAAGTATGATAAATACAGTTTCACAAAAAAACAGAAATTAGTTTTATCTTAATTTATTAAATAACTTTTTTCAGATTTGCGTGTTGCTAGAAATGTTCATTGTGATATGTGCACATGAAAACTTTTCAGTGTAGTTTTTACCTTTTATTTTACTATTTTATATTATATATAGCGGAAGATACTAGAGAAATTAATTCTCTTTGTCCTAAATTTGGTTCTAATAAAACTAAATCTCTGTAGGTTTGGTCAGATTTTTCAAGAAAAATAATCGAAGGTGACTTTTCACCAAAGGTTGTCAAATGAAAAACATAAAAAATAATATTTCAAGTTATTTTGAAGAAGACCAGAATCCAATTTCTAACATCAATATTATACGATTCTTTTGGAATATTCAATACAGTTGAAATGACAGAACACATAAAATCACAAGATTTGTTGAACAACCACAGAGTACAATTGATAAAACTCATCGTTGAATACTTTATTGAAATAAGATTTCACCATGAAGCAAATTTGAGGAATTTAAAGAGAGATGAATTTATAAGACAAAAATATACCAAACTCATTCACTCCAAAAATCAGTAAAACAACACTGAAGTTTGTTGTGAAAGGCAGGTGCATTGAGGAGCTGGCTAGTTCCCAGAGTCCAGTTTCGAATTCTGCATCAGTTACTGAAATAAAAATGTATCTCGATAGTATCATTGAGCGGACCCGAATATTATGACACTTAAAAAGCTAAATAAGGTCTCCTCAACACAAGTCTCAGGGTTGCTTTGCAATTAAGCTGGCGGTCAAAACATTTTTTTCAAACATTCTCAGGAGTTAATATAAGCCATTTCATTCATTTACTTCAAACTCTGATTTTCATACCTAAAGTGGAAGACAAATGTGTCTCTTTTTTCATGGAAAACATGAATGTTTCAACATTACTCCAGATAATGAATGACAAAATTAACTCTATTATTTTAGCAAGAAATAGATGAATAGAATAGAATTTATTCAACCACGTTATGTATGAATACATTTTTAGCAAGTCAGATTGAGAAACATATAATCAAGTGTATTGAATTATACAAAGCAATGAATCATGAATAAGAGTAAAAAATAAATATATCAGTGTTTCAATAAAATATAATGACATAGTATACTGAATAGGATATAATATATTGCACCCATGAGTTTTGGTCATCTTGGATAAGTCATGCATATAATAGTGAAAATCACATCAATGATAGAAATTCATAAAAAAAATCACATCATAACATAAATTCAGGTGAGTCCTCTTTTGAAAGGTTTCAATGGTAGTTGTCAAACATCCTTGGGATAGAACTGAATAGAACTTTTTTTTCTTCTTATTTCTTCATCAGAATCAGAATATTCTTTATTGTCAGAAGAAAAAGTAATTCTTGTAGACAAGGATAGGTGTAAGAATGCAACAGAAAATATATCAAGTATGAAACATACATAACATACAGTAATAATACTAATTTTAAAACAATTTTATAGGCAGAAATCTGCGCTTCACCAGTATCAATCCTGTGGGATAAAATTCAAATTTCAATCCAGAGGATGATATTAAAAGACATCACTAAGATATTCCTCTGCTTCATAATAAGCTTTCTTGGCAAGTAGCTATACTTGAGACTCTTACTGAATTTTTTATGGTCTGTGGTTTCCTTTGAATAAGTAGGTAGGAAGTTGAACATTCCTAATCCATTATATGTACATATATAACCGAGTTCTTGGGGTTAAGTGCGTTGATGGTAAAGGTGATCTTAAATGATTTTGTTGCCTAGATATATGATCTGATGAATATAAGGGGCACCAGATTATGTCCAACCCGTATATTATAAGCATGAATAAGTGAATGAGTTGTGAATATGTGTAAATTTGTTTCAACATAGTAGATATAACTTTTATTTGAAATTACAGGAATTTCTAGATACATATAAAAAACAGGGCGTATAATGAAATGAATAGCAAAAACTAGAAATCAATAGAAAAATATAACGAAAAAAAATCAAGGCACAAAGTTCTAGAGAGAATATATTTTTAAATATAACTGTGATATTATCGTCGCACATATCATGTATTGAAGTTGTTATAAATTACTGACACAGATTCTTTGAGATTACAATTTGTTGGAAGCACAGCGTGTAGAAGTCGAAATTTTATAAAAGGTGGCACAAGATATCTTATATAGAAATTCGTAAAGAAATAAGACTGTAACAAAAATTCGTCTTATATCCAGCTATATTACATAAAACTGATTCAGAAAAATAGAATGATCGTTTTTCCTTTGAGCATGTATTTCTGTGACTTTGAAAGACAGATATTTCAAAATTTCTTGTGGACACCTTCAATATGATATGTGATAATTGTACATTGGATACACCCCATATTCTAGTTTAAGACCTTCAATGAACTCTATGTGCTGTACTCATTATGGAACCTAACATTAGATTTGCTGATGAAATAGCCTGATCTATATGAGAAATAAAAGTGAATTTATTATCACAGTTAATCCAAATGTCGTCATATCATTCAGCCAAATACTAGTATCACTAACCAAGTACTAGTAAAAAATACTAGTATTTTTCTTTGGAAATTTTGATTGACAATTTGTGTAACATATAATGAGTGGAAATAAAGCATATTGAAATCATCAATGTTTTATTCGAGAAGTCTTAGTGTACCAACAGATCAGAAGTTATATCAAACAATAACAAAACATTGTAAGCGACAAAAGTCAAATTTTACAGGTTTTTGTTCTGGCTTCATTTAATTACTCTAAAAATATGTAGGACTCCATTTCATTTGCTGAATAATCGTTCATGTTATAAGGATTCAAGGATTTATATCAATGCATTCAATAGATAGATAGATAGATCGTCAAAACAATTTCAAACTTTTCCAATCTAGATCTGCCGCTCGAGATACTCGTTTGATGTTTTGTGGCTGTCAGGTATCAAAAAGAAAACATTGAAATTCATCTTGAGCTCAAGATGTTCAGTGGAAAACCTATTGATACCTTCTTGCCGCACTAACTATACAAGTTCACTTGCAATACAAGTGCAATACAAGTGAACTAGGGCCATTCATGTAATTCTCATGAAGGAATTTGTTAATGATAAACATTCATTTTGGTTGGAATATTTAGATAACCTTCAAGATGATATAATGTGAATGTTCTCATGGGGCCAAAGGAAATACTATGCAGAGGAAGGTAACACTCACTTCGTTATGCTTTCTCAAGCCTTATCTACCCTTCTGATAGAAATGCTCAGATTTCGTTAGTCAAGTTATATGTATACAGTATCGAAAGAAATATATTTTGAGTTTAGACAGAAATGTACGAGAGCAACAAGAATATATTATTTCTGATACTGTATATTTATAGTGGCAATAGTGAATTCATAATTAAACAACATAATATTTTTTGAGTTGTTATCTTCCACGATTCCAGAAATCAAGACATGATAGAATTGCCTATTATTCTAACAAAATATTGGAATACAGAGGATATTTTATATTTCTACCGAGATTTCTACCATTTTTTAAATATTGATTGCTCTCAATCTGAAAAAAAACGTACCTGTAAAACCAGATCACTCTATATCAAAGCTTAGTATATGTTATGTTGTCTACCATCAATATATACATATTCAAATTTATATTTTCCAAATAACATGATTATTTACAGAGAAAATCTTAGATGAGGATGATCTAAGAAGAAAATAGATAGGTAGTACAAACATAACCTGTAAACTGAAGAGATTGACACATTACACATGGAGTTTCAAAATTTGAATTTTGCGCATGCGCCATCGATCATCGTTGCCAATTAGACAAGGAAAGACGTATATAATGAAGCATGATACTATAACGAGGAAAGATATGATCACTCGAGGTTCTAGTTTTGACCCCTTTGCGCATGACGTCACTACGTGACAAATACGATTCACGGCAATCGGAATAACACGGGTTTTCATATATTTGATCAGACGAATTATCGAATAACAATGTTTTTGGAGTTTTAATGTTAGTGGAATTATAATTCCAATCATCGAAATATATAGAATGATAAAAATGAAGACAACAAAATGATTTATTCCCTTGGATATCTTCTGAATTTCAAATAATCCATTCATAGGTATTGTAGGAGTAACATTCATGACGTTCTTCAAAACAGAAAGATTATTGAGAACTATTTTTGTATGTGAATAATTGTTTTATTCGTGAGCATTTATTCAGGAATAAATAATAATAATGAAATATCCACTAGTTGATAAATATATATTTCGCAACTGATTTTCATGAATCATTTCAAGTGAAGTGAATAATATAAAGTGCATAGTGGTAATTAAATTGGCCACAATTATGAACATTTGGGGCATGAGTCTAATAAAACACAAGTAGATGAAGTTGTATTTAATTGAATATTTTTATTGGAAATTAAATCACTGGAACACTGTTGTTACACCATCATAATCAGTGCAATTATTTTCAATTATTTAGATAATTCACAAAATAATCATCAAACCATGAAGGTAAATACATTTGTACGAATAGACATAACGCATCTAATAAGGAATGATGGGTTTAAAATTTTTCAACAAATTACATTCCAGATAGGTACCATAAAAGAAATTGAATCTAATTGGATAAATCGAATTGAATAAATTGAAAAAAAAAATACTGTGTGTAGGTAAATCGAGGTGTGATACGTTCATTTCTCTAGATTTTTCTTCGTTTCTAAAAATAAAAATAGGAAATATGATGAATATTTCAATAACCTATTTGTAGTAAGGACAGATCAGTGATCTGCTCCAAGATGTCAATGCATTTAGATAGTCATTGAAATGAGAGAGAAAATCCCAAAAAATCTAAGGTAATGAATTCAACATTTCATTGATGGTATTGGAATATTTGAGGGAGGTATGGCATCATCTTTCAATTTCCATTTCGGAATAGGTAATTCTAACAGTTTTTCTTGCAATCTTCGTCGTCGTCTGAGAAATGCTTCGAACATTTTCTAGCTGTTTTTACATTGAACTTGTTCTTCTGAAAGCAATTCTTCACCCACAAACTGCAAGTTTCCTTCGATGAAGGAAAAGTGAAGTAACGACATGTCGATGCAGTTTTACATCTTTTATTATTGTTACTGGAACAACCCACCACAGCACAATGAACCATAGTTTCTTAGTATGGAATATAAATGAAGTAAGCGAAATTATTCGAACCGACACTACTGAAAAACACAATTTAAAACGATAAACCCACTGAAATGTTCGCTTAACTTCGAAGCGCCAACACAAATTTGTCACGGAGTGACGTATACTGTGCAAGAGAGACAGAAATAAAACATGCGCGTGGGTTCACCTTCTCAGTTATAGTATCATGATAATGAAGCATCACTTTTCTAACATTGCTCTTAAGGCGTTTGATCAATATTGTAGTTAATACATATATGCGATGTTACCATCCCGCCGATCCAGGAGCACCCACCGGAGTAAGTGTGGCCTAAGTCTCTGAGTGTCCACAAGCATTGCTACCGTGCTTCGATTTTTCGATCGCCGCCAAACCGTGAAGTCTACCGTCCGCACGGGCGATATGTCATCGATTTCAGCCTCTTCTGATAGGAATTTTGAAGAAATTCTTGTTGATATGTGTAGGGGAAGTAATTCTCTATCTATTAGTGAAAGACTTATTTTTATATCTCAATCAATAAGCGAGAAATTAAAAAAAATCTGACGTAAACAAAGCGCGGTCAGAAGGCTTGCTATGTTTTGTTTGGCGGACTCCGCCCAATTTTGTCGTTTCAGCCAATGAGCGTCTATTCATATAGTATAAAAGAGACGCAATTTCTCGCAGCGAGACCCATTTGAGAGACGACCGTTGTACCAGCAACACCAACTCTAGAGCTCCAGACGACCCTCGGCTAATCCTTCGGAATTCCCAGAATAGCGGACAGAGGGTTTGGTTTCCAGCCCGAGAAACCACCGAAGAAGAGCGGAGCGAGTCTCGAAGAGCCCGAGTTGATGGAAGCCATCAGCCAGTCTCTAAAGAGACCAGAGAGACTGAGGAGTAAAACGCCTCAGATGACGTTAGCGCAGGCGCTAAGAAAGTCATCTCCGCACCCGAGGAGAACGCCGCACCAGAGAAAACGGCCAAGCATCTCATTCCCCCAATAATACTGTCCAGTCCCTCAGAATGGACAGTATTACAGAAGAAACTTGCCAGAAATGGCATCAAGATCCCATGGAAAATTGACGAAAGGCGGCGTCAAAATCCAGCCACAGAACGCAGACGAGTACCGGTCTGCCACCATCCTATTGGATGCTGAAAAGCACCAATACCACATTCACACCATTCCATGCGATAAACTACTGCAGGTAGTTATGCGTGGCATCGATGAAAGTGTGAAGACGGAGGATATTCTCAGCGATCTGTTTGGTCCATGCGGTTCACCGCATGAAGACTATCAGAGGAAAGAAAGTGCTCCCCATGGTTGCCGTGCAATGCGACAATTCTGAGAACAGGATTCAGAAAACCACTGACTGCTGCGGCTAAGCGGTAAGAGTGGAGGAGCAACGCAGCAACGAGGCTCAAGTGCGGCAATGCCACAGATGCCAGCGCTTCGGCAACGGGCAGTCAAACTGCCGACGTGAACCGAGGTGCGTCAAATTTGGTGAGCCGCACGAGACTTCTGCGTGCAAGAAATTGAGCACTGAAGACGCCAAATGCGCCAACTGCGAGGGAAAGCATCCGGGAAGTTATAGGAGATGCCCGAAATGGCCGCAACCCCAGACAACAAGACAGTTAACACGCACTGGACAGAACAACACTACCCGCACTGGTAGGAACACCAGGCCAGCTGCCGTAACAACAACAGCTGGGATTTCCTACGCTGCAGCCACCCAAGGCCGCAGAAATCAAAAACCAGCTGCTGCATCAGCAACACCTGGTATCTCCTTCGCGGCAGCCATCCAAGGTTACAGAAGCCAGAGACCAGCTACTACCGCGACCGCGGCGCCAACGACGCCGCTATCAGGGATTCCACCAGAATTCCTGGAATACATGCGTCAATGCATGCCCAAGCGATGACGTTAGGTTACAAATGGCAGGACAACGTGATGTAGATAAGTTAACCATCGGCTCCTGGAATATAAGTGGTGCCGCTAAAAGACATCAGGAACTCCTGGATTTCTTCACCAGGAACTCCATTGATGTCATGGCACTACAAGAAACTCTACTCAAACCACAACACAACTTCAGAATGCCAGGTTACCTTATCTACAGGAACGATAGAGTTGGTATGAGAGGAGGCGGGGTGCTCCTCATGATCAAATCAACTCTTGACCACCATGTTCTGACAACACCACCGCTGGAATATTTGGAGGTCTCCCTGGTGTCTGTGAGAACAGCCACAAAGGTAGAGCTTCAAATAGTCTCAGCATATCTCAGCCCCACACTAAACAATTTCTCTCCCACAGATCTAGACGCTATAATGCCAAGAAGAAAACAAACCATCGCGATAGGAGACTGGAACTGCGTTTCAATCAACTGGCGATGGCTCTATATACCAATCAGAGAGGACGCGCACTGACAAACTATCTCGATACGAGAGAAAATGTCACGATGCTTGCACCTCTCGATATGACCAGATATGACGTTCGAACTCGACCGAGCATTGTAGACCTAGCACTCCTACGAGGAATCACGATTCCAGTCGAAATCGAAGTACACCATGATGGGACATCGGACCATAACCCTTAACTTCAAGTAGGAGAAGGCGAGGTACCCGATGATGACATTAGGAGGAACGATATACCGACTGGACAAAATTCCAAAGGATATTCTATGATAGAATGGGCCTCATGCCCATAATCACAACGAATAACTAACTGGATGAAGCAGTGAAAACCTTCGAACAGGACGTCCACAATGCTATTGAAAGCAGCACAACAGTCACCAAAATCCCGCGATGGAAGTTTCAACACGACCTTCCACCCGAGCTGAGATCACTGCACAGAACAAAGCACCCTGACCACAACCGAATAGCCAATCAACTGGCTGAGGAAGTGCGACAGGAACTGCAAGTTCTGAGAGACCATAGATGGGCCAGAAAACAGTTGAATCCAGAAGACGGAAGCATGTGGCAGATGCAGAAACTTCCGAGAAACCGACCAAAACCGATACCACCATTACGAAACCCAGACGGAAACCTCCTATATTCAGATGAGGAAAAAGCAAACGCTTTTTGAAACTCACACACACACACACAATTTGTTGAAAATGAAGCCGCCCCAGAGAACGCCGACCACGCAAACCTAGTCAGACTAGCTGTACTAGGAATCAGATAAGCTGACGATAGAGGAAGAAATCCTCAGGCCTACTTCGCCTGAGGAAATTCGACAAATTATCAGAAACTTGAAGAACAATAAAGCTCCTGGGATCGACAACATTTCCAACAAAGCCTTGAAGCACCTCCCACGCAAAGGAATAGCAGCTCTAGCTAAGATCACCAACAGTAGTATAGCAAGCGGGGTTTTGGATCGTAGGTACCCCCTACTTTCCGCTAGGTGTCGCTACAAATTGAAGTCCATCCAGTTCTCGAGCTCTCGTTGGTAATAGGGGGGTCCCGCAGGTGTGACGTCACTTCTTGCAGAAGAAGAAATCTTAAGAAATATCGTCAATGACCAGAAGGGGGAGGAGGGGGAGGGGGAGGGGGAGGAAGAGGAGTCACTGAAGCCCTACTCTGTATAATGAAAGAGTAAGAAATTGAAATAGAAAAAAAAAAAAAGTGATTCGTCCATCTTGGGGATTTGAACACGGGACGGCTGGTTCGTGAAGCAAACACTATACGAATTGAGCCACAATCGTTGTTGTGAGATTGGTTGTTGTTGTTGTTGAATGTTTGCATCGGACTCGTTTCGTAACCCCTAAATCAAAAAAAAAAAATTCACCTGCCACGTCTATGATGATGATGATGGACGTTGGTGTGTTATTCCGATCCCGGCGGCGGCGGCCCCTGGAATCAGAATCAAAGAGTCTGACTAGCCGAGCCGAGCCTCGACAATATTTCATTTGAGGAATGATGGAGAGAGAGAAACTTGTAAAGAAAAATTCAGTGTGTAGACTTTTTTTTATTCATTATTAAAATATGTACATTTCACTATTGATATGTGATGAGGTTGGAATTGAAGTAATATAATTGTAGTTCCACAAAGAGGTCCTCGATGAGAATATGCAGAGAGAGCTTCCTCTATGCATGTTGACGGTGTTTCGTATCGGGATCGCAGTTCCAACACAGTGTCAGTCCTTGTATTCTTTCACACCTGCATGCTGCCGCAGCCATCCTACCAGTGACACCGCAAAGTCCACATTTCCACAGGCACATGATGATGATGATGATGATGATGACAATCAGACTAGAGAGAGAAAAAAAAAATTAAAGAATGATTATAGTCAAAAGGAAATTGATTTCATGATTACATTTTCTCCATTCGATTCGTTTTGTCTTTGTACAGGGACGTTGTTGCAAACATGTAGGACATGTTAAGATGATTGTTTTTGGATTCCAATCATTGTTGTTGTCGTTGGTATTTCGTATAGGTTGTTGTCTTAGTAATTTTCTGCAAACGGCACATACTGTTTCCTCTACTGTATGTGCAATGTATGATACGAAAGTGGGTTGTCGTCTACTCATCTTCAATCTATAAAGTGAAAAGGAGATTAGTATCGCATATAGTAAGTTTCTCTCTCTCTCTCTCTCTCTCTCTCTCATACCTTCAATCCATCCTATTGGAGAGGTGAATCCATCGATAATTCTTCATGACAATACAAATCGATAATACTGCCTTCGTCGCTCTTCATCGAATTTCTTTCTATCGATTGTCCGCAAAAACAGAAGAATCTGCCACAACCATTGCACCATTGAGTTCCGAATTTTTTCAAAGAATTGTTGTCTTTATTTGGAACGGATTCTAGTTTGATACGTTTAGTTGTTGTATGACTATTGAATTTTTCAAATCTCTTCTTGGAATGAAAAATATTCTATGAATGAAAAAAATAAAATGGAACGTGACTTTATTGATTACATGAGAAATCATTGAATCCCCACGGTATTGTGTCTGTATGAATGTAATTGACAATTCTCTTATCATCATAGGGACTCAATGCAATTTTTTTTTGTGAAATTGAAAATACATCGTGTTTCTTAGAGATTATTGAATTTTGAATAACTTGTACTTGCGTTTTATGAAACAAACATTTGTAATAATCATCGAATGTTATTTCTTTTAGTGCAGCCTTCTTGATACCCTTAGCTTTTTTCGTGACAGATTCTTCATCATTCTTTTCAAAGATTTTGAAAGCATACATTTTCGATCTCAAGCCGATGAAGCGAGTCATTATTTTTCCATTATTTTCATCTTTCATCAGACCGAGTACTTTTTTGTTTTTGAGAGGAATACCGAATACATTATCCTCAGGATATTCAGATGTATCAAATTTATGTGAATCATTTTTTATATCCATATAAATATCATCAATATCAATAAAATGATATATCAAACTATCTGTATCAGTATAAAGTAATTTAGCATTATTATTGAACTTTTTCTTGATATAATTGTAGTGAAAATCATATATAACTGTTTTTGATATGTCTAAAATAGACATTCCTATGAAAATTGGTTTCTTCAAAGTTACTTTGAGTTTGTTCATTTCAATTATCACCATGTCCTTATCGAATATAACACAGCTGTGAAAATTAGGTTGTGCAATGTAATATTTGGCAACATATCTTCCAGCCCATTTAGTCACCAGTTTCACCTCTTTATATTTTCTTACATTTTCTATTGTTTTTCCATATGGTGCGTTATTCATCAACTTGAAATAGTTCTTCTCGAAATCGTTTACACTTTGTTTTCTCAATTCCGTATTAAGATCTATATATTTCTTCAACCAGTCCGACTGTTTGAATTTCAAACACCTATGAATTTTTCTTACAACGATACCCAATTGTTTACATTGTTCTAGAGCTTTGTAGTGAATGATATACTTTTGTTTGTCATAGAGCGTTGTTAATAATTTTGGTGATTCATAACTCGAAGATGGTGGAACCAAATGTTCAGGGCACAATGGTAAATCTTTGTGTAGATCAAATAATGATTTAGGATAATGTAAATCAACTTCAAGGATATATCCAATTCCAGGATTCTTTTCTTCTTTGTATATCTCCTCTGGAGAAACCCATTCGCAACCCCCATATGGAAGTTTTGATGTCATCGCTTTGCCATATAAGTTAACAACATCGAAATACATCAGATATGACGTAGGAATTTCTGTTTTATACAGTTCACCCATATAACTATTATTTGCTTTTCCATACCTATTACTACACTGTGAAATTCATTCAATTTTTCCCAAGTACTCAGATAATCGTATGGAAAAACACCTTTTTTCGTAACCAGTCTGAATTTATAATCGTCAGGATTATATTTCCTGGTAACGATTTTTTGCTTATCATCAAGATAAGAGGATAAATTATCCAAACTACTCGACATAAATCTGAATGAATCCAAAAATCTCAACTGAATATTTGAACCTGAAACATATTTTGTGAATGAAATGTAGCGTTCTTTATTCAGAGGCAATAAACTCAAATTTCCTTCTATTCTCGTACAAAGTGATTTAATTATGAAGTGCGCATCGTAACCTGATAAATTATGCATTACAATAGGAATGGTTTGTGATTTTCGGTATAATCTATTACAATAATTATGTGCGGCTCCTCTATATCTGCCAGTGATATGACAATGGTCTTTCACCTTATCGTTGGGAGAAGTGATCGATTTCTTACAAATGTGACAAGTATTGGTTGATAAAAAATCATTTCGGTCGTCCACAGTCATTTTTATTGGCTCTATATGTTTATATAACTGATGTATTTCTTGTGCAATTCGTTTTAGTTGATCAACAAACCAATCCATACAATCTTGACCAGTATAACATCTGAATTCCGATGCAATCCTTTCTTCATGATTTGATTTCAGATAAAAAGCAACACTGAATGGTTCATGCTTTTGATACAAATGTGTATTTCCTTTGTTATGATCATATTCCTTCAGTATACATTCGATGTCTGCATATATGACAAAGGGTACAGGTTCTCTATTTTTGAAATTTCTGAATTTCATAATGTTATTAGTCTCATCAGGCATTATAACTTTTGTATCATTTAAATTTCTGCAATCAATCAAATGTTTTTGTAAATTAAATTCACTCTGAAAATGATTCAAACATCTATCACATATCCATTTTTTATTTTTTACATTACCGACTTGTCGAGAAACTAACCTAGATAAATTTTTTATGTATGCGAAATGGTAGAAATGTTCATCATCATCATCATCGGAATCGATGTCCAGAAAATCGATTCTACCAGATATCATTAATAAATTCAAACGAGTAGAAAATGTATGCTTACTCAAGAGTAGTGGTGCAATCTCATGTTTCTCATCAACAACAACAAAAACATTTATAGATATTTCATTCAATAACTCGAATTTGGATATATCTTTCAACTCGATGGGAAAACCTATATTTTCATATTTAAGTACTCTACTGAAATGAGGATATGAACATTTACGACTCACATTATCCTTAGCCGGATAGAGACCACAAACAACAGACCATAAAAAGCAATATTGATCATCATTTTTGATATTGATAACACTTCTTGAATTCTTTATGAACGGTGGTAAATCCACATAGGTTGATACACCAACATTTATTGGCCTATATCTGTTCATGTTAACTTTCAAGTTCAGAATTTTCAATAATGCCCATCCGGAATCACGTTCTTGAAATTCCTCCAATTTAATCAAAATTTTGTCTACTACATTCTTATAAAACCACTCTTTCAGATCAGTGTTGACATCAATTATATCACTTTTGGTAGCGAAGTGTTTTATAGAAGTTTCACCGGTCTGAGGTTTGATGAAAATACCATAAAAAATAGTGTTCGTTTTAATCATAAATGATTGCAATTGTTTCTTCATTTGAATGTAAAAACTCTTGAAGGCTCTTTGTAGAAATAATTTGGGGTCTTTAAATTTAATATTGATTATTACACCTGTTTTGATTCTTCCATTGAAACAGGATTCCAAATCCTCCCAAATAACATGTTGTCGTTTCATTTTTTTCTTTTCATTCAATTGAACTTTGAAATTCTCTAGATAAACTTTAAGAAGACACAAATTTGATTCTATCTTGGCAAAATTTTTTACACAATCAAATTTTGATTTTATACACTTAGTCAATAAATTAATATTTTTCTTTATACACGTAATGTATCTTCTAATTTCTTTCTTCGTTTTGACCAATCTACTAACCATTTCAATTTTCCTAACAAATTCGTCTGATAAAATATCAATTAGTTTTTTTTTGTGATGAACTCATTTTAAAGTGGTGTCAAAGGTAACTGCTGAAAAAAATATTCCAATTTAGTCATCGTGTCATTGTTATATTGTATTATGTCGTTGTGTAGAGAGAGAAAATTGATGAAAAAAAAAGGAAAAAAAATCTTAGTAATAGTTGAAAAGAATAAATACTCACCGATATATATAACAGCAAAGGTCGTCAGCAACAACAACAACAACAGCAGGAGCAGATCAGAGAAACAACGAGAGACTGATGAGAAATCCAACAAAATCGACTGTTTATATATACACAAATACTGACGTCAATAATCATGCACTTAGCTGGAGTTCTATTAGAAATTATGTGAAATGCATTTGCATTCATTATGCAAAAACACACCATTTGGAAATTTCCGATAGATATACAACTTTGTTGTCATCGTACCGATACGCGTTAGATAATCATGCAATTATGTAATTATGCAATAATTACAATGTAACATGCATATGCACTATGCATTCATTATGCAAGAACACACCATTCGGAAATTTTCGATAGAAATGCAACATTGTTGTCATCGTACCGATACGCGTTATAATAGCATAGCAACGAAAATGCTTGATGTATATTCGTGATTATTCAGGATATTTTCATGGTATATAAGTCGCGCATTATTGCAGTGTGTTCCATTCTAATTCAACCATCAGATTCGAAGATGTCTACAGTTCCGTGCACTATAGTTGTTTTTACTGACGACAAAGTTCATTTCCCAATCAAGACGGCATTTATGGTTATGAAGCAGCTTTTTCAGTGAGTATTTTTTTTTTTACATTTTTTTTTCTCTCTTTCTTTCTCTCTCTCTCTCAGTATATGTGCTTTTGTGGTGATGAAATTCATTTCTGTCAGACGACGACGACTCTTGACTGTTTCTTTATTGATTTAGATATGGTGTGAAGGATATGTCAATAAAGGGAGGAGACAAAATATTTCTAACGTTGTCTTATTCACCAAGATGCACAACGCTGAAGCGGAAATTTGGTAATTTGCCTGTTCGCTACATGCGCACAAAACTAGAGAAGGAAGAGGAATTTAAACTGTTGGAGAAGGTAGTGAAGAAATATCGATTTAATCTTATGGATGAAGAGATCGAGGATGTCGAGAGGAGCATGAGGATGTCAACGACGGCAATTGAGAGCAGCAGCAGCAGTGGCAGCAGCAGCAGCAGTAAAAAACGAAAACTCTACTTGGAACAACCAACCTTGCAGGAGTTCGAGCAGGGTGAGGAGGAGGAGGAGGAGGAGAAGGAAGAGGAGGAGGAGGAAGAAGAGGGAAAAAAAGAGTCGATTAGTGATATAAATTTTCAACAATCATTTATTCAATAAAAGTGGTTTCGAATGCTGTTTCATGTTTTTTTTTCAATCTACATGCATACATAACTTTTTTTGTCTTGATAAATTACAAAAGTCTGACAATATTAGAAAGTGGATTATATTGAACTAATCTATCATGTATAATCAATGCATAACAAGCAGTGTTATTTGGAATATTTTTGTTTGTTTCCAAATCTAATCGAATGTCAACACTGCCCCCTTAAAGTGTCTCATTTTGATGACTGCAATCTATTACAAAAATAGGAGCTAATGATAGAAATTCTTGTGGAGTCAAACAGGGTTCAGCAATATCCTTGTAGTAATAGGTTTGCTGAAACTTGACAAACATCTCATAGATGATGGCCCATTGATTTTTATTGAAATTAACATTCAAACAATCATACGGAAATACCTCAGAATTCAAGTATAACTTTATATTAGTCAGATTGCAATGATCAAATTTTGAATTATCTGCAGTGACACTATTTCTCTTATCCGTTTGAAAACCTACAATTACATATCTGGGCTTCTCCATCTGACTGACAGTCTTTATTGTCCATGTATGGTTCATGGTATTTGGAAGGGTCGGATATTCGTGTAATTCCCAACTCCGAAAAGCCACTTGTAGATCTTTTCCATTCTCGATGAATTTTAGTAAACGTAGTTTTTCCATATCCGATACTTGTCCATGTGGAATTTTCCAAACTAACTTATCCAAGGTGATTTTTGGTTTCTCATCATTTTTGGTCGTTATCACGGCATTATCTTCGGTAGGACTTCTGATTAATATGAGCTCCTGTTTCATATTAACCATAATGGATTTGTAATCTTCACAAAATCCCAACAATAATCTCAGAGGAATACAAACACTAAAATTGCCTTCTGCATCAGTTATTTTGG
Organism: Gastrophysa polygoni; assembly: GCA_963576655.1. Taxonomy (NCBI): domain Eukaryota; kingdom Metazoa; phylum Arthropoda; class Insecta; order Coleoptera; family Chrysomelidae; genus Gastrophysa; species Gastrophysa polygoni. The sequence continues at coordinate 29,742,328 of OY755083.1, forward strand.
GTTTTTCTTCGTGATGCCATCCAGCATTATGGAATCGTCTCAGTTCTCCTGGTGTGTACGATATGAAATTCTTCATGGTTGTAGTGATCCCTGGATTTCTGACTCGATCGATCACAGTTCCACCCAACTCGTATCTGATTTCATCGAATAGGAAAACTATAGCATTATTGATGAATTGAAGTGTTGTACTATGTTGATTCAATGTGTTGACTATTTTTCCTTCGATATACAAAAAACTTTGGGACGGTAGCGTGTATATGTCTTGTGTTTGTATGGGCAGTCTGATTTTATCCGATTTATGGAAAGTCGTATTCGCATAAGGACCATGAGTGTGTGCTTCAGAACTAATAATCGAACTATCTTCATACACTTTTTTACCTATATTCAAAATATTAAAACTCATTTTGTTGGTTGTGGTGATGATGATGATGATGATGATGTATAGTAGCCACAGTTACACTTCAACCAAAACAGTAGTTTGTAGATACCACTTTGAACATTCAATCTGAATCTCAACCAGACGTTCTTTTTCCTCTTCTTTTTTTTGCCTATGATGTCTCTTGGTGGTGGTGGTCACCAATTTTGTTGGTCGTCGTCGTCGTCGTCGTCTTCGTGTTACACCAATAATTTGAAACCAGACAAGGTTAGAAAATCTTTATTCTCAGATGTTAACTGTGTCAAGCGCCTTTTGGAACTGCTACACTGTTTCGATTTTTTTCTATTTATAGTTGATGTTGTTGGAGCTGCAACTGCTGATGGTGGTTGTGATGGAGATACGAATGTTGTATTATATATGAACACCATTTCTTTATAGAACTGCTTTCAGGTATAATCTCACTGTTATGCGTTCACCATTGAAACTGACAAGATTGCCATCCTGATCCACTATTTTGATGTGAATTTCATCAATGTAATTTGTGTTGATTGGTAGATAGGTGACTTCAGTGGGCTTTTCAATGATTTTATAACCTGGTGGTACGTTCGGTGCAAACGTGTACAGAATGTGACCAGCCATATTGTTACGATATGAATTTGTAACCAGGTTACATTCTATGGATATAGAATTCACTGGTAGTATATCAATATTAGCATCTGATATGTGTGTTTTATTCGGTTTGAGTTTTTGACGTTTTTTGAATCCTAGTAGTGATCCAATGGAATTCTCTTTCTCAAAATGTATCACCTTGTTGCTTTTGATTTCACACTTGTATGTATTCTTATTTGCATGTATTATGAGATGGGTGTTACTTTCATCATTTTGTCCTCCTCCTCCTCCTCCACCACCTCCTCCTCGTTTGTCCTTTATATTCATCATTTCTCTGACAGCTATTTGAGATTTAAGATTTTTTTCAATATCCTGTATTTCGTACGTTCCCTCTGGTATCTCTAGATCAAACTGACCGATGAAAAACTTGTTATTTTTCACAGTTACATTGGATATTGTGTTAAAAGTGATAATTTCCACTAAACCCAACAAATAATTCACATTATCTTGTAATCTTATAGGATTCGGTAATTTTGTATACAAGAGTGAATCTCTACCATCTAACTGGAATATGAAATTTGTCATTATTGCTGTTTGGAAGGTTCAAGTTGAAATGAATACACACACATCAGTTCAACATCATTTATTATAAAAAAGAAACAGTAAACATAAATGTCCACAATTGAAGCTATATTTACTTTGGAATACATCATGATTATAAAAGATTTTAACATCACCAGATGACTCAAAATATTTCATAGCTTCCATCGGGGGTGATAAATTTCCATACGAATCAAAATAAATAATTTTATTGCCTTTCTTCTTGTAGGCAGTCCAATGTGTTCCTGGTCCCATCCTACTGTCCAAATTGATGATACCACATTCGTTTCCCTTGTTGATCCGTTTCGGAAAGTTATCTCTCATGTAGACATTTCGGAAATTCCGAATTTTCAAAAGCTTCACATATTTCTTGAGGTCGACATCAGTCAAAGGTCGTTGAATGTTTTTTATCTCTTTTATTGTTGTCATCGTTGTCGTCGTGGTGGTGGTGGTGCTAGTGGATGGTTGTTGTGTAAAAAAAGACCCAAACCTGTTTTATAGGGTTTCACATAGAGACCTTTGCCAGTCCTCATGGCGACGGCTTCCATCGTTTTATTGTGTCGTTGTGATTCGTCAAGTTCTCGTTTGGCAGCTCGAGCATCGTTAACAGCCTTTGCTACACCTGCTGCACCACCGGTTAATGCACCGAGAGCAGAAAGTCCAGCAAAAATCGGTATCAATGGTAGTATTCCGCCAGTTTTCGGTAATTTTCTAACGCGAGCAGGTTTCAATTTCTTTTTCAAAGCTCGCACGGATTTCAATGCCATATGAATGGCGTCAGCCAAAGTTTTCGGTTTGCGTCTTACCAGTTCCTTTTTCACTTGACCCATAGCTTTCGTGAATCCAATACTACTTTTCTTATATTTCCCTCCCTTTGTTGAATTTTAGTGTTCTTTTTCTTTTTAGTAGTAGTAGTAGTAGTAGTAGTAGTAGCAGCCATCTCACCAGATTGGTATATTCGCTAGAACTGATTGTTTCGAGGAAATATTCAACTTTTTATATAGATTATATAGGTTTATTCAAATATGTTTCACACCACGATCATGTGCGATTAATTCAACTGCACAACGCACACAAAGTAAATTTGGTGTATCAGTTTCACCTCCACAACGCTCACACTTATATTTTACTGGCACTGGCATTATTATTAGACTAACACTATCACACGAGTTTCATACGTTTTATATCCTTGTTATCATCATTTTCATTATCATCATCATTATCATCATCATCATCATTATATAATCTACTTCTTTTTCTCGATAATGATGGATACATTATGTGTTCGTTCAAGTCATCTTTTGGTGTTGTTGTTGTTGTTGTTGTTGTTGTTGTTGTTGTTGTTGTTGTTGTTGTTGTTGTTGGTCGTCGTCGTCGTCGTTGTCGTTTTGCTACTGCCATCGCCATTGTCGTCTTGTCGTCATCGGCATCTATTTTCCGTTTTCTATCATTTATTCGAAGGTTGTTGTTGTTGTTGTTGTTGTGTTGTTGTTGTTGTGTTTGTGATGAGGTATCTTTGTTGTCTCTGTAGAATATATCGTGCTCTTTACACGCCTCATCCAAATCATTGATTCCTACATCACCTCTCTGTAATCTTTCTTTCAGGCGTGTGCCTGGTCCTACAAAAAAAAAAACACATCACCACTGAGCTTTCCTCAGAACATACATACCACAAAAACGATAGCCTGGTATATGTATTTCGAATGGTAAATTATTTATAGCATTATTCAATAAACCTCGACCGCTGTAGAGATACATGTTGATTGAAAAACAACGTATTAAGTAATACTCATAAATATCTTCTACTTTCCATTATATATTTCAGTTGTTTCGGAATCATGAAAGTAGTCAAACATCCAACCGTCTCTTTGACTGTCGAAAATAATGATTTTGAAGAACATAAACACATCAACAAACATGGTGTTTTATTGCCAGCAACGATACGTTGTATTATCGTCGGACCTTCCAACTGTGGAAAAACAAACGTGTTGATCAGTCTCATAGAACATGAGAACGGATTGAAATTCGAAAATATTTATGTTTACTCCCATTCTTTGGAACAACCAAAATACGTTTATTTGGCCAAACTATTGAAACCCATACAAGGACTCGGGTATTATGCATTTAGTGCCTCTGAAGATATTTTACATCCTTCTCAAGCCAAACCCAACTCCATAATGATATTCGATGATGTGGCATGTGCTAATCAAGATGTGATTCGTGAATATTTCAGTATGGGAAGACATTATAATGTTGATTCCTTCTATTTATGTCAAATGTACGCCAAAATACAGAAACACCTTATCCGAGACAACGCGAACAGTTTGATCTTATTCAAACAGGACGATCTGAATTTGAAACATGTATATAATGAACACGTCGGAACGGACATGTCATTCGATGATTTCAAACATATTTGCGGTATGTGTTGGCAGCACTCCCCCTATGGATTCCTATCAATTTTCAAGGATTGCGCAATGAATGAGGGTGGTCGATATAGGAGGGGGTTGGACCATTTCATATATATTTGAGCTGAGCAGAACGCTCACCACACAACAAAATTAACCATTTCTCTTCAAAATGGGTCAGCTTATATCGAAAATGACAAATAGTCCAATAGAAAGAAAAAGAAGAAACGCTAGTGATGATTCTATAAGACTAATCATAATGGATCTGAGGAAACCTTGTTGGGGACATTTCGAATTCAAGGACGACGACGACAACGACGACGACAACTATGACGTTATTGATGGACCTCATAAATCAAAAAAAATCGATTGTGACATATGTTTGCATAAAATCTTTTGTAATAGATGAAATAATGTGGTTATTTTAAAACGTTGTTAGTGATTGTGAAACAAGTATTTTTTTGTGTCTGGAGTTGATAAACAGGTCTGTTGAACTGATGAACAGATGTCTTCAGGTCCTTTAATTATAATTCAGTCGATCTGACGACCTGTTTGAACAGATCGTTGAACTGTTCGAACAGATCGTTCGAGCTGTTCGAACAGGTCTGTTATAAGCTGTTCTATTTCACTATTTCGAAACAGTTCAGTACGGTGTGTTGAGATGAGAGGAGAAAGAAATACTGATATTAAAAGAAGACTCATTGTCAAACGAAGAAATATAAGGAATAAATTGAACTTTTTGAAGCATGGTGAAATTGCACAGGAGAGTTTGTTTCAACCCATCACGAAGCATTTGAAAAATATCGAAGACAAATTGAAGAAAAGGTCGATAAAACCGAACCAAATTCACAACGACGACGACGACGACGACGACGACGATGACAGTGGTAACAACAACAACAACAACAACAACAGTTCAGCAAATGTTATGATGGCTAACAAACTTTTTGTTGGGAAAAAGGAAAAAAAAGTTACACCGATGGAGAGTAGTACTATGATGGTTTCTCCTTCTTATCGTCCTCCTTCTCCTCCTCATCTTCCTCACTACAATGATGATAATGATGATGATGATGATGATGATGATGATGATGACGTATTTTATTACGATACACCTAAGATACCTCATAATGTGGTACAAAGATTATCGAAATCAATTCCTCCATCATTTTATGATGATGATGAAGAACCCAGTCGATTGAAAAAAACAATTCTAGAAGAATACAACGATATATCTGATGGCAGTGTTAACAAGTCGAATCGTTTGGAGGACATTGCTAAAAAATCGTTCAGAGATTATCTGGAACAATATGATACTTTACCCAGAAAATACATCCATTATATGTACGATGATAGTAAAAACAAAGAATTAGATCATAAATATGGTGTTCGATTAACTGACACTGAAAAATTAATGGTCGGTGACAGTCAAATCGACGTAGATGGACCAGATATTATCGTTAAAGGGAAACGTTTCAAAGGTACCAAGGGATTGTATGAACTGTTGTTCATGAAAGTTCCTAAAGATTTCTCGGTGGAAGACGAACACAATTACAAGAAAATCGTCCTAATGACAAATGCCAATCGTCGTTATTATAAAGCCAATAAACAAATTGTTGGAAGCAAGATGCAGAAGTATAGACAAATATTATCATCTATGAATAAACAATCTAAGAAGGAAGGTGGAGTACTGATGCAAGTGACTCACAATAAAATAGATTACGTGCATTGGGATGATCCAAACGAACTTGTGGATCGGTTACGTTTACTTGTAGCTTCACAACAAGCTGGCAATACATCAGTGACTAATGAAATAAACTCCATCATCGAGGAATTGATGGAAGCTCGGATTATTGAGAAAAAATGAAAATCAATAATAACAAAAACAAATTCGCTACAGATGCAAAACGACAAGTGGTCGAAGAGATCCACAAACCAGCTCGAATAAACTTCAAGAGACGTCATGTAATTATAAAATCTCTAAATGATCTATTCCAAGCAGATCTAGTGGAGATGATACCTTATGCTGATGAAAATTCTGGATACAAATATATACTGGTAGTGATAAATTGTTTCTCGAAATTCGTTTGGGCTTTACCACTGAAAAACAAAACTGGCCTGGAAACAACTAGAGCCATGGAGACAATTTTCAAGCAACAGAAACCACTCAATTTGGCCACGGACATGGGAAAGGAGTTCTTCAACGAGAATTTCAAGAAATTGACGAGAAAATATAACATCAATCATTATCCAGTATACAGTGAGAAGAAAGCTTCTATTGTCGAGAGAGTGAATAGAACATTGAAGAATATCATGTGGAAAGAATTCGATTTCCAAGGTCACTATAAATGGATCAACATTCTACCACATATTGTAGAAAAATACAACAACACAAAACACCGAACAATTGGCATGAAACCGGTTGATGTTTCAAATGAAAATGAACAACTTCTATTACAAACAGCATATAACAGAATCAAACAAGCTGATTTGAATAATAAATTCAAAGTTGGCGATAAAGTGCGAATATCCAAACTTCGAGGAATTTTCGACAAGAAATACATGCCCAATTGGTCAACGGAGATCTTTATAATTAGAGAAGTACAACACAACTCACTAATCCAACCACATATCTTCTGAAAGATATGAATGATAAAAACATACTTGGATCTTTCTACACCGAACAATTACAACGTACAAAATTCAATGATGTTTACCTGGTGAAAATTTTAAAGAAATCAAAAAACAAGGTATTCGTCAATTGGTTAGGATTCAGTGATAAGCATAATAGTTGGATAGATAAAAAAAATATCGCTTGAGATACCAATCCCCTCCTCCTCCTCCTCCTCCTCCTCCTCCTAAGTTGACGTCATGAGACAACCTCGTATACATACAAACTGATATGTGTCTGTGTGTGTGTAGTCAGTCAGTCGTGTATTGTGTGTAGGCGCATCAACACCACCACCAAATCCTTTCGTTTCATAGTCGAAATGTATATAATAGATACACAAGGATTTCAATATAAAAATGGTGATTTCATGTGTAAGGAAATATCAATTCTCAACATGGAGAATGGACATCATACACATGCCTTCATAAGGATGCCATTTGATGTTTTCAACTTCAATACAACTATCCAAAATCACATGATGTGGACCACCAATCACGTACATGGATTAGAATGGAACAGCAACGATCATGATTGTGTGGCGTCTATCGGAGTCGAACAATTGTTAGATTTCATCAAAACCAATATTGGTGATTCTGATGTGTATGTCAAAGGATTGGAGAAGAAGAGATGGTTGGAAAAATTACTGATCAACAACAACAATAACAATGTATACGACCTGACGGAAAATGGATGTCCGAAGTTGAAAGATTTTAGAGAATTCATGAAATCATTTCATTGCAATAGACATTTGTTTAATGATTTGTCATGTACTTTAGAAAATGTATATTTCTTATATTATTGGAATAAACTCAGAAAATAAGACGTGTTTTTCATTATTTGTTCTGCACATGCGCAGAATAGAAGAAAAAACTATAAGTACACGTCAACATTTCTTCTCTTCAGTTGTTATCCAACAAGCAAGCAGAATGTATCTAATTATTTCTACAATTCTCATACTCAACAGTCATGTTGAACCACCCACTACTAATACTACTACTACTACCATCACTCCTCAAATTCAAGTCGAAAATTATACGTTTCCAGTCGAAGAAGAAGGATTGTTTTACCTTTATGAAATAGGTAATGATACTGATGCTATTACACTAGGACAATATCCAGCTTTCCATTCTGATGAAAATATCAAAACCGGAGCCGCAATCAAATAGAATGCTAACGTTGTTGGTTATATAATTGGACATGACCAGCAGAATTACTACCCCATAACACCGATGGAAAACCAACAAATGTATTGTGGTAGATATGGCTTGGAGAATTTGTTGTTGGAAAACAACGCAACATTGATAAAGATTGGAAATTATCAGTTCGATCTGGAGCAATTCAAAGACCTCTTTGTGAAACTTTCACATCAAGAATTCCAATGTTTTGTTCACATTTGAATTATCAATTATATATCGTGAAATGTGCATATTTTAATAATGAATAAAAAAAAGTCTACACACTGAATTTTTCTTTACAAGTTTCTCTCTCTCCATCATTCCTCAAATGAAATATTGTCGAGGCTCGGCTCGGCTAGTCAGACTCTTTGATTCTGATTCCAGGGGCCGCCGCCGCCGGAATCGGAATAACACACCAACGTCCATCATCATCATCATCATAGACGTGGCAGGTGAATTTTTTTTTTTTGATTTAGGGGTTACGAAACGAGTCCGATGCAAACATTCAACAACAACAACAACCAATCTCACAACAACGATTGTGGCTCAATTCGTATAGTGTTTGCTTCACGAACCAGCCGTCCCGTGTTCAAATCCCCAAGATGGACGAATCACTTTCTTTTTTTTTTTTTTCTATTTCAATTTCTTACTCTTTCATTATACAGAGTAGGGCTTCAGTGACTCCTCTTCCTCCCCCTCCCCCCCCTCCCCCTCCCCCCCCTCCCCCTCCCCCTTCTGGTCATTGACGATATTTCTTAAGATTTCTTCTTCTGCAAGAAGTGACGTCACACCTGCGGGACCCCCCTATTACCAACGAGAGCTCGAGAACTGGATGGACTTCAATTTGTAGCGACACCTAGCGGAAAGTAGGGGGTACCTACGATCCAAAACCCCGCTTGCTATACTACTACCAACGCCATCCTCAGACTGAGACACTTTACAGACGCCTGGAAAGAAGCCGCAGTCATCCTTTTCCCAATATCTAACAAGGACGGATCCCTGCCCCAAAACTACAGACCGATCAGCCTACTTCCCGCTCTCAGCAAAGTAGCAGAAGAGATTACCAGCGAACTAGGCATCATTCCAAACGAACAGTTTGGTTTTAGGAAAGATCACTCGACAGATATGCAGGTTCTGAGGCTTGTCGAATACGCAACCGAAGGGTTGAATAGGAAGCAGGCCACGGGAGTTGTATATATGGACGTGCGGAAGCCTTCGACCGCGTCTGGCACGATGGACTGATAGCCAAAATGTTCCAACTAGAGTATCCGATACCAATGGTCAAACTGATATCAGATCGAGAACCTGCAAAGCCAGAGCTGGAACGGCAAAATCAGAAATCCGCCAGATGGGAGCAGGAGTCCCCCAAGCTGCTGTACTGAGTCCACATCTATACTCCATATACACTTCCGATATCCCAATCAACAATAGACATTGCACTCTGTCATGCCGACGATACCGCAATTGCAGCCCGCTCCTCCAGACCACAACTCGTCACTCGCTACTTCAACTATTTCAAATAATGCAAATCTTTATGATTTCTAAGTTTTTCCGATTACCTGCCGGTCCGAAGCCATTTAATTCCCTACACAGTCAGTCTCTCGACAAGTCCAAACAGGATTGTCTCCCTAAACGACAACCAGGAAGTCACTAGCCCGTTGTTTCTTTCTTATTTTGAGGACCGTTGCGCTGCAACGGGGGTGGTGGAAGCGGTTACGGTTACTCCTAGTTATCTTCAATGATTAGTGGTATCCTGTACCGGGGTCTCAAAACAACGGGCTACGCAGCGAGACACTCGTACGAGATTTTCTTATTATTCAATTCAGTCGGGATTGAGAGTTATACTTGTCTT